>LD357342.1:21697-42299 GCA_001465055.1 Ptychodera flava
ATCTCTTTCCTAAATGACACCACCTATCACTGATATTACATGTGACTGCTTTTCATACTCTCAATAAACACCAAATACCTAAAATCATGGATCAGGTCATGATCTCGCAGGTCGCAGTTTCAAACTCGCAGGTAGCAGCTAGGCCAGAGCACCCGGAAGTCGCAGTTTGACAAACACGCAGGACGCAGGTCGCAGTTTTGAAGTCGCATGTCGCATGTCGTGACCGGATTTCCAGACTATACACTTACAGTTAGAACAAAAACGTGCGTGTTCGTTCTATCATGACTTTGTATACGTCTATAGTAACTAACGACGAGTCGGCAAAAGCAAAGAGTAGGAGGGTCGCTTCCATCTTATTAGATTGTCAAACAGCATAAAAAGATCTGTCGACACAAAACGTTGAAGTCAAGACTCGACGTCCGGCCATTGCTATTGACTTTTTAGCAGTTTTTAAAACAGTACACCAATAAACTGAAGACAAACAATTAAGGTCCGGAAAATAAACAAGGACAGCACATTCTCATTGGACGGTGGGGATTCATCTAAGGGTTGATGTCAGTCAAATTATTAAGAACAACCGTCAGGAGATATCGTAGTATGAAACTGTGATTTTGTGACGCTCTTGGAGGATGGCCTGTCAATGTAGAAATCGCCTGGAGCAGGCGCAGCCATCTCTGTATCTTCAAACTGCTTCTATAGAAGAATTTACAATAAGCTTATACAGGTAGGACACAAAAAATAGAATTCAAAACTGTGAGGGTGGTAGGCTGTGCTAAAGGTGAATACTTACTAGCAAGCAAAGATCCACATGAGTGGTGGTCAGTCAATCATGCTGGGAAAAAAACAAAAATGAAAAGCAGAAGGTCGTTTCTTTATTTATGGTAGGCGGTGCCAAATACTTGCCCTTTTGTGTAGAAAAGTGGTAAAAATAGCGCACATCTATAACTCTTTTCAATTCTGAAAATGTAAACGAAGGTTTTTGTCTTTGAACGAAATGATGCCACAGAAAGTCACCGCACACTTGGCATTTCACCCACAGTCGGAGAAATACGAATCAAAAGTGATATCCGTATTATAAGAAAGAACCTAAAATTTACACGACAATAGACAGAAACTCGTCCTTATTTAAACAAACAACTGGTGTATAAAGGGAACTTTAATTTTCCAGCGTTAAAATGGAAATGGATGCTCTAAGGGATGACTCCTAGAGCAAAGGTTCTGTAACCCTTCACCTCTAGTGTCAGATTACTTGCAATTTGTTATAGTCAAAGTTTGCTTTTCAATAGTTGAAATATCAGCTTTTCTGTGTTCGAGTGTAGTGATATTTGATTAATTCGGTCGGGTTAACAACTACGTTTTGCAATGTCGTCTACATGTCTGGATATTGAGATCATTTTAGGGATGGGAAAGATGAAAAAGGCTACCAGACAGAGATCCACATGACTGATGATCAGCCAATCGTGCTACAAAAATGCAGAATGAAGAGAGAAAGATGAAGGCTTCATTTACGAGGTGAAGGAAAAATGACTTCTAGCATATATGCAGAATAGTAACAAATAATGGAGGATTTACATGTCCCATTTATCCTTGACACTTAACACGTTGTGAGGATAATATGAACGAAGGCATTGTCTTTGTTCTGGGTACAGCATGTACGCGATTGCTATTTCACAGAGTCCGAGAAGTGCAAATGAAAGCATCTTTTACAGGAGATACTTCATATTAGCAAATAACAACATTAATTTGTTAAGAGTTTCAGCAGTAAGTGATTATAAGGAATATCTTGCAAGATATGTGGTATTTCTCCCGCGATCAAAATAAAAATAATATTGAATTGGATAATATTTTATGCTTGATACGGTTTAATTTTGCAGAAATGGCTCGGAATATATGAACAAACAAACGAACGACAAAATAAATGAATGAATAAATGAATGAATTTAGTACTGAATCAGAGAAGCGAAAGTGTGATTTCATGTTGGCTCTTTTCCAACCCCTTAACGGGGTACACACTTGACTTCACCAAATCCACAGTTTTATTGGAGGGTACGAAACACAGCGCTAGACTTTTCTACTTTGGCGTGGTAGGTTTTACTCTGGTTGTTATTACCAATTTCTCAATCAGTAGGCTACAGAGAGTTGTTCCATCCAAAGAACATATAGCGGAGGTCAGAGGTCATGCCATCAATGCTTTTCTGTGGGCGTTCTCCATCTCTAAATATATGAATGAGAGACAATGATGAAAAGGGAATACAGTCTGCCCGTGAATTACTTTTATTCTGCAAAAATGCTAGAGGGCTGGTACTGTAACCCCGTAAATCAAGCCTTTATCTCCCTCTCTTCATTCTCAAATTTGGCAGCATGAATGACTGATCATCAGTCATGTAGATCACTGCCTGGCAGACTTATTCACCTTTTCCCATCTCTAAAATGCTCTTAATATCCAGCCGTGCGCGCGGTATTGCAAAGCGTGGTTTACTTGACCGAATAAATCAAATATTACTTCAGGCAAACACAGATAAGAGGATATTTCAACAATGCTCTTGAAATGCGAACGTTTGAAGAACGAGTAATCCGACATTCAATCTTGGAGCTTTCAATTAGAGCACCAATTCCTTATTTAAATTAAAGTTCGCTTTAAATACCTGTCTTTCCTTCAAATAAAGAAGTTTTTGTCAATTGTTGTGTGCAAATGTAACTAGGTTTTGTTTGCTATAATACTGATATCGCTCTTGCTCACATTTTTTCTGAATATAGGTGAATTGCAACGTGTGCTGTGAAATCGTGTGGTCACATTTTACCGTGGACGAAAATGACAGTTCTCCGTACTTTAAAATTTCTCTGCTAGGAGACAAATCTCCGTACTGTTTAAAATTTCTCAGTAAGGAGACAATTCTCAGTACTGTTTCACACACTCTCTCTCTCTCTCTCTCTCTCTCTCTCTCTCTCTCTCTCTCTCTCTCTCTCTCTCTCTCTGACTGTTAACAATTTTTCCGTACCTATTTCAAATTAAATAATTTATTACTGAATACATGAATAAAGTTTACTAGCTAGTGAAGGGAAAGGAACTCAACACAGCGTTCATATCTGAGTTGTTTGCATTGTGTGTATGATATTGTGTAAATCGTAAGTGTATATTACGTTTGGCTGTTTTACGTAAAGTGTTGATTAGCCATGGCGATTCTCTTGTGTTTGGGTTTGTGTCGTATGTGTTCTAGGTTTTTCATAATTTTGTAGTCATGGAAGTTCTCTTTCCTTATGTGTTGGCCTTGTAAAAGGCCGTTTGTGATTTTGTTTTGTTGGGCGAAAGCAGTCACTTATTTATGTTGATGAGACTGCTTACTGTTTATATTGTATTTCGCCTTCCTAGCAGACTTATAGCCGAGTTAAGGAGTTAAATCAGAAAAGATCATCAAACAATTACATAATTAAACAACCACCAACAAAATACATGATAGCTATGCGGGAAATAATCTTTAAAAACAACACCATTGATTTCAACAATGAATTTTACCGTAAAATAGTAGCAGTATAGTTTGGAATCTCCAGCTTCACCAGAAATCGCCGACATTGCATTTCACGAGACAGAAATGAGAATGATGAGAATATTGTCTACGTCAAGACACACACAAAGCCAATAAATACATTCCAGTTCTTACAGAGAAAATCATGCCACCACCCACAACAACATTCAAGGGCCTTGTCAAAGGTGAATCATTACAATACATTAAAACATGGAACAACGAAGCCGATTTTACTGTAGAAGGTCACGCAATTTAGTGAAAAATTGCAAGACCGACAATACAAAAATTGAAACAGAACGCATGATCGGAGAAATAGAACATAAACAAGAAGAGACAAATATAATCGAACAAAAACAAAAAATACCACCACCGACACTACTCTTCGTAGCAAAATACAGTCCATACTACAATATGAAGACAATCAATCAAGCACTAACAGAAAACTGGAGTGAACTTAAACAGGATGAAACACTTAAAAATCTGTTCCAAAAGCAACCAATAATCGCATACAAAAGGAAGAGAAATATAGGCGATACACTTATATAAATGCCAGACTTCACAAAAGCTACAATAGCTCAAACTCCGATTCACATGAGCATACACAAACACAACAAGACTGAGTCGTAGACATTCTAGCTTCCGTGCTAGAAAAATATACTTCAGTGGAACAATATATTCACAATATATTCAATATGTTCACAGAAAATCAATCAATCATTCAACACGTATCGCCAATCAAAATGAATTTCAAGTGACTGATAAAAAAACCTCTGTTTTCGCAACGTAGCGTCAAAGGATCGCAGTGTCACATTAATCTCTCCCCTCCAGCGCGGACACGTAGCTGTGGGTCAGCTACAAGTAGATTATGGGGAAGGCCACGTCATGGCTAATCAATACTTTACATAAAAAAACTAGACATGATATACACGTACAATATACACGATATCAGACAAAAAGCGCAAACAACTTAGATATGAACGATGAGTGGAGTTGCTTTCCCTTCATTACAGGTCTTCCCTGTAACAGAAATGAATAGAGCGCGAGCGGAGACCAAACAGTACGGAGAATTTAATTTGTAATCGGTAGAGAGAAATTTAAAACCGTACGGAGAGTTGTCTCCTAACAGAGGAATTTTAAACATTATGGAGAAATGTCTCCTAGCGAAGAAATTTTAAACAGTACGGAGAATTTTTTAACAGCAGAGAGAAATTTTAAACAGTACGCAGAATTTTTTAACAGAAGAGAGAAATTTTAAACAGTACGGAGAAATGTCATTTCGTCCTTCATTTCAATATCGTCATTTCAATTTATTTGCATTCCTTGGACTCTGTGAAATAGCAATCGTGTGACGTTCTATACCCGGACCAAAGTCAATGTCTTCGTTCATATTATCCTAACAACGTGTTAAGTGTCAAGGATGAATTGGACATGTAACTCCTCCATTATCATCTTTCTTCATTCTGCATTTTTGTAGCACGATTGACTGATCATCAGTCATGTGGATCTCTGTCTGGTAGACTTTTTCACCTTTCCCATCCCTAAATTGCGCTCAATATCCAGTCATGTAGACGAGATTGCAAAGCGTAGTTAACATGACCTAATAAATCAAGTATCAGTGTACTCACACACAGAAAGATGACATTTCAACTGTTGAAAAGCAAACTTTTGAAGGATATTTTGATTTCAAAACGAATTGCAAGTAATCTGACGGTAGAGTGGTTACAGAGAGATTACAGAACCTTTGCTTTAGGGCCAGTTCCTCAGAGCATCAATTTCTAACGTAATGCTGGAAAAATACACCAGTTGTTTAAATTAGGACGATTTTCTGTCCATTGTTGTGTAAATGTTAGGTTTTGTTTCCTATAATATGGATATTGCTTTGATTCGTATTTCTCTAATTATAGGTGAAATGTCAACTGTGCGGTGACCTTCTGTGGCAACATTTCGTTCGAAGACAGAGACATCGTTTACATGAAGGAGGGGAGTGAAAGTGTGATTTCATATAGGCTCTCTCCAAACCCCTCGACGGCTACGCCACGCCTCATGACTCAGACCACGTACACACCATCATTGACAGTGTAGTCGAAGCAGGGAGCTTAGCTTGTGAGGAAGAGAGTGCGTCTAAGTATGATAGAAGATAGATCTGCGCGTAGAGAACGAGGGAGATTTCATGTAGCTATGAATTGAAGACTTACGACGGCGGTCTACATACTGATTGAGATAGTATAATCGCAGTGAAAATCACAAGCCTATAGATAACCCCATTTCAGACATTAACTCGCCACTGTAACATTGTCTATATCTTTAGATTCCATCATTTTTGTCATCCAATTTTTACATCATTGTGGCAAAGAGTTATCCAAGTGCAAACTATCAGCAAGAACAGAACAAAAGTACACACTTCACCAAATCCACAGTTTATTATGTATGAAACACAACGCTACACTTTACTACTTTCCTGTGGTGAGTTTTGCTCTGGTTTACCGATTTCTCAATCCGTCAGCTACAGTTAAATGTTCCATCCAAAGAACACATAGAGGAGGTAAGAGGTCGTACATCACTGCATCCGGTTGGCGTACTCCGCAAAAATGCTAGAAGTCTGGTACTGTCTCCCACGGTCCAGGGACCGTGTGTCACCCCGTAAATCAAGCCTTTGTCTCCCCGTCCTTCTTCTGCAATTAGGCAGCACTATGGATTGATCACCAGTCATGTAGATCACTGTCTGGTAGACTTATTCACCTTTTCCCGTCTCTAAAATGCTCTCAATATCCAGCCGTGCAGAGGAGATTGCAAAGCGTGGTTTTCATGACCGAATAAATCAAATATCACTTCGGGCAAACACAAAAAGTGGATATTTCAACAGTACTCTTGAGATGCGAACGTTTGAAGGACATTTTTGGTCGCTTAAATGAAATGCGCAAGTGATCCTAGACTCTTTTTGCTTGGAGCTATCAATTAGAGCACCAAATCAAAGTTTGCTTTATACACCTGTTCTTCCTGCAAACGAAGAAGATTTTTGTCAATTGTTGTGTATATATGTAAGGTTTTGTTTGCTACAAATACGGATATCGCTTTTGTTTGCATTTCTCTGACTATAGGTGAAATGCCCAGAGTGCGGTGAAATTATGTGGCCTCATTCCATGTCTACACTTAAACTTCCAACTTGTTTATGCTGACGTGTGCTTATGCTGACATCAACTCGATGACTTCTTGGGTGTTCCGACAATTAAGCATATGTAGATTAGTTGGCACTTAAGTGCTAAGTTACCATCAACTTTGTTTTGTTTTGTCACAGACTCCAATAACACATAACTGTCCAAATTCATGAAGTCCCTTTATACGTAAAATGTATTGAACTATTTACCACTTTTAACGAAAGTTTTCCAAATGAGCAAAATTCGTTACAATGTATATAATTCTGTGCACTATACTGTTTTGATTTTCAGCAGTCGTTTTTTAGGCTAATTGGACAGGTGTGTGGTCATTTGGACCGGCAAGAGGTAGTTGTCAAATGCCATGAGGGGTTCATTTCTATTTAAGTTAGTGCAGGTGTTGCAAAGCTCGCATCCATAGAAGCCATCCAGTCAATGAAATTTGACGATTATTTACAATCGTGTCTATTGTTGCTACGAACTGTGCCCTGATTCGTCAATTAGTAACATTGAAAATGAAAAATAAATTCTTTCTGTTGATTAGAGATTACTTAATGACTGATTAGTTCTTCTAGGGGTCATTTTAGCAAATAGATTGTGACGGCTGCTACCGTTTTCTCAGGCATATTTTATCCCAATTTTGTCATAAATCAACGCCACAGATAGACTCGGTACATGTCTTGGGCTACCGTCACATTTCTGCCCATAAGCTTATACACCCCGGCCCACAATTCTTAAAAACTTCTTGCAGGATCAGAAATCGGGTCGTCGAGTGTCATGTCTACAGTGACTATTTTTATGCCCCTCACTCTCTATTAACTCATGTCACAGTATTTTCTGGTAGATTTCTCTATGCTTGTCGTCTTCTTTTGAAATATGAAAATAATGCACAATTATGCAATTGTCACGACAGTAACAAATGGAAATGTTTACGTTTTTAATAGTAACCATTTAACCTTTTAAATGCCTTGTTTTTCCTACGGTTTTACAATGTGTCGGAGGTTTTTATTATTTTTTTCGTTTTTATTTTCTTTTTAAGTGGCAGCCGATCTAGAAACATTCTTGACGGTGAGTTCCTGTAACATAAATCTCTACACGATATCGCAGCAACGCGGACGCGTTCATCTTTCGTGAAGTGGCAAAATATGCCTTGCGTGATCATGAAGTAAAAACAGGAGATGGTGAGACGGGCAGAAGGGTTGGTTTTAAGGAAATCTTTGTCTCGGTTGACATCGCAGAAGCAGGTTTAAGAAGTAAACGTACGATGTACAATAGGAAGGCCATTATTTACAGGAACATTTTTTGGAAATGTTGATAATTACATAGTTACAAAACGTCCTACCCAAATATACCTAAATTATATATATATAGGATAACTAATAAAAGTTTTTCATACCCGGACTTCGCCAGATAAAAATTGAAATTTCGAAATAATGAATTTCGAAATTATAATATTATATAAATTTGTAAATGTAGTCCCATACTTGTGTATTTTAGGAATATAGTTTCCCAGCTTATCTATAGTCTAGTAAAATACTTGCTGGCATTAGGGTCACTTAAATGCAAAATATTGTATCAAGTCGTTATTACAGCGGCCATAAGCACATGTAGACACTGCAGAAAGCAGCTTCAGTGCATGTATTGACTGATAATTGATCTAAACTGCTGCGATGTTTATCAAGCGTGTCGTGTGGTCACATGAGCACACTTCCCATCACTCCTCTCTAGACCAGCCATCAAGTACAAGCAACCTGTATCGCGTCCCTAGTCGCGTCGCGAGTACATATGAGTTGCTCAGAGCATGCCACAATGGAGGAATTCCTATACTCAGATATTTTAAAAACAAAGGAAGAGCAAAATCTCGAAAACCATGACTTCCAATTTGAAAATTTAGTCTTCCAAGGTGGTGGTGTCAAAGGCATTGCTTACGGTGGGGCTATCAAGGTAAGTGACCACAGAAAAAAGATGTTTAACAACACTGCTATTTTACTGAGGTAAGTTCCCTTCAATTAGCTTGCACTCTAACGTTATTGCTCTACCACCTATAAAACTTCGGCAAAATATTCAAACAAACTGACTTCCTTTTTCTATTTGCAAAACTAGATTTTTAAAATGTGATTCGAGGTAACCACAAGGCAGACGCTTTGAGATACATAGTCTTGTCGGTCATACGAAAATGTGTAGCATGTGATTTCAGTTACTCAGCAGTAAATTGTGTACGTCAAGCTGTGTAAATTTACGCTCATTATATTACAAGAACTGTACTTTAATTTAATATCTTCTAGATGACGTTGCTCTACACAACCTGTCGGCAAACTAAAGTTTGTAAAGTCATCTGCTTTCCCAGAATACAATAATTTCGTTAGACAGTTCTATCCCATGATTGAATAATACTTGTCACCTACACTAAAACTGATATTCTTCTTTCTTCTGCATAGCTGGATACTGACAACATTTTTATCTAACCGAAGTTAACCACAAGGTCAATTTTTCGGTAACAATTTCAATGCAACTTTTAGCTAAAAAATGGGCGAATCGAAAAGCATTTTGGACAACATATGATAATCTCTGTCGGATTACCTGTTATCTCACATTCAAAATTCAAAATTTAGTGTCGCAAAAACTTCACGCACTATAGTCACCCTTGAGAACAACTCGTTGTATTGCTGAACCCATCAAACTTCTTATACATACGCTTTCCATTTAAAATTTGAGCGTTTTTATCTGTTTCTATTCAGTGGACAAGGGCAACAGTCTGGCATCTTCGCCCATAAAAAGAAGCCTTTATTTCGCTTTTTGTCATTCAGCTTTTTTGCAGCTCGATTGACTGGTCACTAGTCATGCGGATCCAATCTAAGCTGACTAAGCTTCTTCAGCATTCCCATCAATACTCTTTCTAACAGGTTGGAATGATGTCTCTTTTGTATTGTTTCTTTTGTTAGGGCTCAACAAACTCACATGAGCGTGGGCCCCTATTAGTTTTACCGTTGTTGTTTTACCTTCTCCTTTTTCCCCGACCAATTTCTTTTAAAGATTTGATCTATAAAACTGCTGCATGAGAGCTTCTGAAACTTGACTCAGGGTTCAGGCTTATTAGAACTCGTATACCTAACATTAAGGCAGGGTAATGTGACCTGATCGCCATATTGGTTTTTCCAAAATATCATTAAAGTGGCTTCTTATTGAGAACCAGAGGGCAAATGGGCATGAAATTTGCATGTGCTATGCAGTCTCTATTGCCTTTATAGATTGTATAAAAATTGCAAGCGGTTAAATAACGTTAGCCACCATATTGGATCTTTTGAACGTGAAATTTAATCTACAAAAATCTTCTTCCCCCGAGTTGCAGTTGGAGGTCCTTTCGAGCAGACATTTTGCAAATATAATCATTTGTGTGAGTACTTGCAAGCTATTGAAAAGCGTTTCAAGTGGTTACGTAGTTTAGCAGCCATATTGCTAATTATAAAAAAATTATGATAACTATTAAGTAATATTAAAGAATCTGTCTCACAAGGAGCAACAGCCCTACTTTCACATTCCCATCAACAGATAGGGCTTTTGGATATCGACCAGCTTGGCACCACATTTTTCCTACTAAATTTTGGATGACCTTGACCAGCTTTCATTATCTAAGTAACTGCAATGGCCAGAAGTATAGATTTTTTCGCATATTGACGAGTGTGGCAACATCTAGTATTCTAGTATTCTAGTTTAGAATACTTTGGATGACCTTTGACCTTCTTTCTTTTACTTTGGATGACCTTTGACCTTTGACCTTCTTCCACGTATCTCAGCCATTATATGTACTGTAGGTCGGTTTTATGCATATTGATCACTACAGGGAAACCTTTTACAGAAACGTTTGAATGAACATAGATGACCTTGGACCTACTTTTTTGTGTCTTAGAAACTACAATGGGCGACTGGTTTTGATTTTTAAAGTTATTGGCGTGTATTATACTACAATTTCTCAAGGTTTTAAATGACTGAGGCTGACTTTTACCTCTTTCCCATGCATATTAGTAATAATGCTTAGGGTAAGGTTTGTTTTTATATCAACCAATATGGCACAAACTTTTCCCAAATATTTGCTGAATAACCATGGTCTTAGAAGACCTGACGTACCATGATATATATCCCATGAACTGAAAGAGGTAAAGCTATAATGTAGTATCAGTTATATCAGGCACTTTTAGGCATTATCTTATAAATGAGTAATAAACATAATTAATTATGTGAATCTGAAATGATAAACTGAATAATAGGAGTTGAGATCATAATTTTCTTTGATATGGATCAGAATTAGACTAAATTAGTCCAAAATTTTGAAGATTTGGGATGGATTGCCTTTTAAATATTTTCACACATCTTGAAAACGAACAGATGCAGTTCAGCTTATGAAATAGTGTGAGGGGCTTTTTTTTTAATATCCAATTCACGATATTGAATATGTAAATGACACACTCTCTGCTGAACATTTGGACCGTAAAATTGAATGTTGTTGTATATCTGAGCTCGGGTACTGCTTGCATTTTGTTTCTGGATTGTAACATTCTTTTATTTTTAAGGTGTTTTAAAATGCTTTGACTTTACATGTGGCTTTTACAGAAGAAGTTTTGTTTTAATTTAGGGATTGCATCTTGGACCTGAAGAGGTTGTCAATGCTGTATAGGCATACACTTCAGTCGACGTATTAGCTACCATAATTGTAGCCCACGGGCCTTTGTTTGCCGTGTTTTTTGCTCCGATAGACGTATTTATGCTGAAAATGACAGTCGAACGACTCTGAGTGTAGTTTTTCCTGCTAGATCTCGTCCGCTCAAGATGGAGGCAGATTTGAAAGAAAACTAAGCCAAGAGTCGTTTAAACTATTTTCAGCATAAATTACTACTATCGCATTTGGTTTGCGTCAATGGGATCGCTTATGACCAGGAAGCAAGACTCCGGTAAAATTTCCGCGAGGTAAGGGGAGATTCGCCGCTAGTCAGTTGGGACACTTCTGTGCACAGCAGATCTGCTGTGCAAAATTGCCAGGTTTTCTGTGGAAGTATTGGTAGCTCTACGGGCCGGGGCTGAATAGCCAACACGGCAAACAGATGCCGGTGGGCTACAATTATTGCAGCTATCGACGTATAAGTCATACCTTAATCTTTGGAGAAGAAGAACAGAAGCGTCACTATAGCCTCTGTTGACAAAGGGAGATACTGTCATTTTCCCTTTTGCATAAATAGGTACCTACATACATGATGTTACCACAGACGTTATGTGGACTGGGTAGTTTGTGCTGTGATTTTATGCCACGCGCCGACATTCTGATACGTAGCCTTACCACAAAGGTTTGAAATGGACTTGTCTGGCCTGCAAATAAAACTGCCCGTTCTAGTAGAAAAATAAACACAGATCCTGCAGTCAGTTACCTCGTTTGATGTGGAAGACTCTCTACTGTCAAAAAGTCTCATGTCACGATAAAATGAGAATTTTAGGAGAAATCTGCCGTGGTTTGACAGACTTGGCGTTTCTGGTGTCCAAAGTTGTAATAACTTAACTCATTCGCATAATGGACGCCGTCCTCACATAGAAAGTGGTGAATCTCGGTGTGATGCTACCATATACCCTCGAGTTTTTTCTCGGGGGTCTATGATGCCACTGATGGCATTACTCACGGACCAATCAGCGATGTGGACGTGACCTTTTTACCTCCTATCGCAAGGAATGGTATCCACTAAGTTTTATCTTCGCAAACACTGCTGATATGTACTCTAAATGGTAATCAGACACGAAAAATAGCTTGTGGTATAACCTTTGAGCCGTAAGGTCTCCCCGAAGCGTCACTTGTTCATTTAATGCTAAACCCATGAAGATTGGCCATCGTTCCTGCAAACTAGGATCATTGAATGTCTATCATTCTGCACAAATGTTAGGTTGCCTTCGCTCAACCACAGGCATTGATTTTCATTTCATTTGTCAGACTTTGTTGAATGTCAAGTGAATGCCGACATTTTGTGTCCTTATCTGATGCAAAGACAATGCGTGCATTTATATTTATACGTTTAAAATGTTAAAAGTATTCAGAAAATCGAATTCTACAATTAATTACTACTGTTCTTTATACGAGAGCGTAGAAAATAGCCACCAACAAATACAACCAGCTGTCAGCTAAAATTTGCCAGCTGTGAATACATCTGTTCAATGACAAGTAAGGGGATTTACACAAAGTTTTGTGCCAATTGCAATACACTACTTGTAACAGCCTCTATTCTTATTTTTGCCAACTGTAATTGGAACTTTCTACACCAATCGTATGCAAAGGCAACAGTGTGCAGCTACCCTACTAACACAGCTTGATTATCCTCTTTCAGTTAGCCTTTCTCGGACAAAATGTACTGATCACCGGTAATTAAATGTAGATCTAAGACCAGGCTTCACCGTCTTTTCCGTCATTTCTGACAGCCAGGAATTTCTCTTTTGTGTTCTTGGCACCGCATACTATGTTTGAACTTTAATCTTACCCATACAGGTCAGAAGTAGCGTTTAAATTTCGGGACGGCCTCCGTAACCTCAAAGAAAATTTGTTCTTGCTAAAAAGGCATAAAGCCTAATTTGCAAAAATCACAAAGGATGCCCTTGGGCAATAGAACAGTAAGGTCAGTATGGCTGCTCGTTTAAATGGATATATGACACGCTCTACTATCTTTTCTCTTTTTCACAAATAGCTGTTGAAAAGATCTTCTAACTCACCGGGTCACGCCACGTCAAACGCTAGGCCTAGATAATCCTTCCTTTCACAGTCCCTTCGCACACATCACTGCGCAAAGCTGTTTTGGTAATTTTTCGTGCCATCTGCCATTTTCAGTTGTGCAGTCGACGCTTACACATCGATGCGGAGCGAGCGTGCAGTCGCGACGCAGGTTCGGTAGAACGAAATAGCCCCTATTCACTTCGCGTGGCCGGTCACATGTATTAAATTCGAATGTATAGTGGCCAGCGCTACTCTCTATGCATTCCATTTTGTAATGAAAGTCGGCCCTTAAAAAATTTAACTCACAATATTACGACCATTTTCGATTTGCAGAAATTTGCAGAAAACACGAAAATTTGTCAACAGTTACAACCTATTCACGATCTTACAGCTTATCAATTACGTGTTCATGGGTCGAAAGAGTCAGCAAATTCAAGTGTGCGGTTCCAGATATATGATGATCTAAAAACTATACATCCCTCTCGTCAACGTGAATAGGGTTTTTAACTTACCAGGTACATGAATTGTTTTGTTCTTGTATGAATCAACTGAATCCTGAGAAGCAAATATATTATAATACATCAAACAAGTGAAAAATAACTTTGTATGGCCATACAAACTTACCATATGAAAACTGAAAAAATACAAATGTCTGAAATTGATTTTTCTCAGTACAAGAATGTATACGGCTGTCAGCAATGATATTGGATTTGAATGTATCATTTTTATTGGGAAAAAGATGTTGTAAATAAACCAAACAGAATGATTAAAATTTAAGAAAAGAAAGTCACACTGTTATTGGTGGCTGATGGAGACTTTATTCTGTAGCCTTACCAACCTAAAACTGCCTGATGTCACAACATTACAAAATACACATTTTCACATGGAAATACATTGAAACTACACTTATTTCCACCTACTAGGCCTATACTACCTTTGAACAGGCAACGTTTCTGTCAAAGATGTTACATCAAATTACACATGACAACTTTTCCCCACACAGACTTAGAAGTGGTGGCTGTGACCAATCTGGCTGAAATTGGTCATAGCCACCACGTCTATTAAAATTCATGAGTTTACTTTTCTTGTTTACGTACATACTTATATCAGATGGAAATCTGAGGATTTACGATTACATCAGGTTGACAACCCCCCACACAAGAGCAATGAATTAAAATTACTCTTTACAAAGCATGCGGACAAATTTGTTGGTTCCACACATGTCACTTACTCTTTACAAAGCATGACAAATTAGTTGGTTCCACACATGTCACTACAAATACAACACTAACGTTCATTGGAAAGGGACAATTTGAAGCCGCCTATTAAAGCTCGTGCCCGTGTGCAGTGATATGTTCGTCGGTAACGCTGTGAATGAAACATGCACACAGCGGCCCACACAACATCGTAAGCTTACTATCGTGGTATTTGTACGTGCGTGGTACGTCCGTGATCGTATTTGAGTTCATAAGTTACCGCAGGCTACCACTACCAGTAACTCGCGGTTACTGGAAAAGCCGAGGATAGCCTAAACTGAATTGTAATAAAGGGAAAGCGGCTGCACACATCACCTACACTATTTTTTCTTTCTCTGTGTTTGTGTTTGATTTTGTGTGTTTGGATATTGGTGTAGATATAAGCCATGACGAGACGTAGCCGTAATCGGGCTGTCGAATGACAGGGTGATCCTTTGACGCTACGTTTCGAAATCAGTGTGTGGTTTCTTCCTCAGTCGCTTTTCTTTGGAGATTGCTCTCCTTAGATTTATGTTTCACTGTTCGTGGTTTAATTATTGTCAGTGTTTTGTTCGTCTAGCAAGGAGGCTAGAATACTTATGTTTGGGTCTGTTTGTTGTGTTGCATTTCGTTCGGTCGTTTCTCTAAGAGTGTACTTGTGCATTTATGAGTGTGTCGCCAATGTTTGGATTTCTTTTGTAAGCGATGATCGGTTTCATCGTGAATAAATTATTTAGTGTTTGGTCTTTTTCCATTTCTTCCCAGTTCTTCAGGAGTGCTTGTTTGATGTCTTTTGTTTTGATGTGTGGACTACATTTGGTAGCAAATATCAATTTATTTGTGTTGTTGTTGATGTGCGTTTGTTTGTGATTTAAATGTGTTCTTCGTGTAGCGTAATTTGTTTCCGCATAGATGTTTGATATTTCTTGTTGTGGATATTCTCGCAGTAATAGCTTTTTGTGACTTTGTTGCTGAAGTCTTCTTCGTTGTTACATGTCCTCATGTACCTTAATGTTTCGCCTTTGATTAGGCCCTTGAAGGTTGATTTTGGATGACATGATTTTCTATGTAGGAACTGGAATGTATCTGTTGGTTTTGTGTGTGTTCTGGTGTCTAGTATGTTTTCCGTGTTGTATCGTTGACCTTTGTAAATGACTAGGTCAAGATATGTTATTTCGTGTGAGGAACTTTCATATGAAAATTTGAAAGTGGGATGCATTTTGTTGATTAGTGTAATGAATTCGTGGAGTTCGTGTACAGTTCCAATGAAGATTAGGAATGTAATAAAGGGAAAGCGGCTGCACACATCACCTACACTATTTTTTCGTTCTCTGTATTTGTGTTTGATTTTGTGTGTTTGGCTATTGGTGTTTGTGTTTGATTTTGTGCGTTTGGCTATTCACTGCACCCTTTGTCCACCAGTAACAGTCATCGAGGGCCTCAACTTTTTCACCTACTGAGAACGCGTAATGAGCCATGTTTTCTGTGTTTTCCGGTGTTTGGCTTAATTGCTAATGAAACTTTTAATTTTAATTGTTTTCCAAGTCAACTATCCAAGCATTTTAAGAGGGGTGATCAAAAAGGCCAGAACAGCCAATTTTGACCAACCGGGTTCAAGAACCCGGGAAAGGTGTTAAAAGTGTGCGATAGATGTGTTTACGACATAAACATTACGAACAGTAGGATTAAGATAGGTATGAATAATCCAAACTGCCCAGTTTCTGTGTGGGGAAAAGTTGGAATGAGAATATCCTATCTTTCCCTGTACACAAAGGAAATGATCGTGAGCTATGACCTAAAAACTTTCACCTCGAACTTGGAGAAAATATCTCTGTATGCATGTATCACTATCAATGGGAAAAGTATGAATACACACTATTATCATACATGCGATGCCTGTATTGCCATTCTCCTATTGTTTAGAAGGTACTGATATGAACCCGTATTTTAACATGTTAAACTGCGTATTATATCATACCAGTATATTGATGGCGGAAATACAGCGATCTGATGGTCGAGACGCGAGAAGAACCGTGTATATTGGCGATATACCACGGCTAGCACACGCACGAGCTCTCAGCTTGAGCAAAAAACCGCTTTTGATGTTCCATGCAAGAATTTCAATATACTGCTATGATTACTCCTATATAGTAAAATCTTTTCCGGGTGCACGATTGTAATTACGTTTCTTATTATTATTATTATTATTATTAAAATTGTTTAAAATGCACTACACATACGTCTCAGCACATTGTACATAGCTGTATAAAATAATTTAAAAATACAACCACACTAAAAAATTAAAACAGAAAATTACAAATAAAACTGAGTAAAAAGGTAGGTTTTCAAACTGCGCTTAAAACTATCTACAGTTCTGGCGGTCTTAATTTCAAATGGCAAATCATTCCATAGTAAGGGTGAACATACTGAAAATGCTCTCTGTCCATATGTTTTGTTAAAGTTGCCACGGGGCTGGGTTAAACATAATTTGTCACTCGATCGCAGGTCTCTGGCAGGTACATATAAATCTAATAAATCTCTCAGATAAATAGGTGCATTTCCATGGATAATTTTGAAAGTAAGCAACAGAATTTTAAATCTGATGCGGGCCTCTACAGGTAACCAATGTAAATCTTTGAGAACGGGTGTGACATGATCGAATTTGCGCGTACGAGAAACTAACCTCGCTGCAGCATTCTGTAAAGACTGAAGTCGAGCAAGTTGTCCTCTAGGGATACCAAACAAAAGACTGTTACAATAGTCTAAGTGGGAAGTCACAAATGCATGGACTAGTTTTTCAGTTGTAGATCTGTCAAGAAGTTTACTTATTTTGCCCCGTTCTCGCGCTATAGGTCGAAGAACGGCGTGATTTTGGGGCTCCAGGCTCTCGACGATTTCAGGAATATGGTGGTATACAAATTGTGTAATAAAAATCTCAAAATTTGACTAAAAATGCGATTCTTTAAGCTCCCGTTTCAGTCTCGCGAGAGAGATGAAAGTTTATTTATTCCATCAGTTGTCGGCACCCCCGTTCGAGGTTCTGGTAGTAAATGGTTAAAGCGAGTTTTGTAAAACAAAATTGGAGTCGGTAACCCCTGATTTGTATGTCATTAAATTTAGGATATTTTCATGAGGTAATTTCTTCGATTTCGGCAGAAATTGGACTTTTCTGTATATTTTACTCGGTCGGTCGAGCGCGTGAGAGACGCTCTTCCATTTACTGCCTGACACCATTTTCGAACGCCATTCATACGTGACCCCGTCGCTTACCATATGCAGTTCTATACTTTTATGGTGCAGAAGGAAAACAAATAAATGGCTTAGAATTGGCACATCTTGATTGATTTAACCTCTAAGGTATATTTCAGATTTGTATGTTTATCAATATTTCGCAGTTTGAATGAAGAATTACCTGCGCCTAACGACGAAAAGTATAAAAGTCTACATGTTACGAGTGTATTGGTGTGCGCCCCCTGGCGTTGTATTACCATAGGAGTCATCGAACTCTCAACAGAGTTTGTACGCGCGGAAATGTATAAAATTTGCAGACGTTCTGCGCCAAACATCACAAGTTTACTGACCCGGTGACCTGCTGAGGTCAGGTTTTCAGCGGGGCAGCGGAGCTACGGCCGCGGCCGCGGTGGGCGGGGATACATACGCAGTTCTGCCGTCGCGTGTCGGCTTTCATACGACTACTGAAGTTTTAAAATTATGACACAAAATGTTTTATTATGCAATGACGATTATATTACAAAATAACAAAAACATGTACAATTCAATCCACACATTTGATTTTCCAACGTTGTACACAACCATTCACATAACAAACTTAAAGACAGGCTTGATCTCTCGTGAAGAAAGCCTTCTTTTACAAGAATGGTAGTCGTAGGTATGAATACATAGACATCAAGCGCAACTTGGGCTATTTCACCAACAACAGCGATGCCAAACTCAAATACAGTGATGTTAAGGTGATTCAAATGCTTTATTCCCTATATTGACAACATATTTATCAAGTTTGCTGGCATGACATTCAGGCAAACCATAGGCATTCCCATGAGCACAAACTGCACCCCACTTCTTCAAGACTTATTTTTGTATCCGTATGAAGCAGAGTTCATACAATCACTTCATAAATCTGGGTGTAAAAGGATTGCCAAGCGATTTAACAACACCCACAGATATATCGATGATCTCATCAGTTTAAACAATCCTGTTATATCCAATTATCTACATCACATCTACACAGATTATTTAGAAATAAAAGAAAAAACTGAAAGACACAAGTGTGGACTCGGCTTCATACCTAGACGTATTGTTTGAAATAAGACAAAATACACTATATACTAAGCTGTATGACAAAAGAGACGATTTCAATTTTGAAATCATAAACTTTCCCTTTTTGTCGAGCAATATACCATCATCTCCTCCAGCTTATGGTGTGTATATTTCACAACTCCTTAAATACAGTAGAGCATGCAATTCATATGAAGACTTTCGAGTTAGACACAGCCTATTAGCTCAAAAGTTAATGAGGCAAGGATTCTCAGAAAGTAGATTAGATACGGAGATGTTGTATCAAAATATGACCTGTCTGTTCTACTCAAACGATGAGTGACAGCATACCAAATTTTGACTCACAAAAGTAATCTGGTGAATTCACCAAATAACAATGGATTTGTCGCTTTTGGTCAATCTTGACATGTGCGGCTAGCTGGCAGGGTACGCTTACTCATTCCGGACACCTGGTATCACCACTTTTTTGTGGTTCAAGATGACCCCATTGCCTATGTCATTTTCAATATGTTCCGTGGACCTGTTATAATAGGAATAAATCACACCCAGCGACGGTACACCATTCGATTTTGACCGGTTCACTTCATATATGAACTCGCTATTGCTCGTGCATATATGTCGTGAACTGGTCTATATCTCGTGGTATACCGTCGCGAATTACTTACAGCTACGCGTACGCGTGACCTTCGCTGGTATGCATGCAGTGTTCATATACATATAAAACAGCTGAGCGAATAAGACAAATGACAATACGAAACGTCATTATACGATTATGGTCAAAATTTTGTTGTTTGCAGTCAGTTCATGCGCATTGCACTTGGTTACAAGTATAGTCGTATCAAAAACATACAAACGAGCGCATTGAAAATTTGTATCATTTGCCGACACCTGTCATAGTTCACGACCGGTCCCATACGGTGCACTTTTTTCGTGTCGTCTGCGCTACCGATTAGCAGTGCATCATGATAAAAGCGTTTTACGACAAGTTTCCTGTTGATGAGCTTAGTATCTCGGTGGTGAATTACATCGTTTACAGCCATAAATGAGCCACAAAAATCCAATCGCACTGAAAATACTCGCGGCAGACAAGATGCACATATTATATTTCCGATTTGTACCTGTCAGTAAGATTCACATGTCATGATCGTGTCCGATGGCACCGGTACCTGTTTCAGGTACAATGTAAGATCTAGGGAAAGTCAAACTTTCGTTTAGGTTGTTAAAGGAAGTTTAGTTCTATTTAGGCAAGCCAGGAACAAAAATATACGAGCAGACGACGTAAATACCTTTGACATGTTTTATTCGATTTCGTACAGCAACAAAATCACGAACGAGTTACGACACTACAGCTTTTACAGTGTACTCACTTCATGTTTTCTCTCAGATGGTAAATTCGCATATATTGACGTCTGGGGACATGTATAATTCTTCGAGATAAACTGACTGGTACGGGTATTATATCCACTGTGCATCCATAGATGTCGCAGAGCATCGTCCGCTCGCACGGCTCGTTAGCCAGACAGGAGTCCTACACTAACAACGCTACGGTGGCCCAAAACTACCTGTTCTCCGCATTCAAAGTCTGCGTCGCATTCAATTGTTTTGTTTTTCTCTCACATATGTCTCCGCATTCAAAGTCTGCGTCGCATTCAATTG
>LD357343.1:10576-38329 GCA_001465055.1 Ptychodera flava
TTCTTGTCTGAGATATTTCTGGTAAAAAGGGTAACAGTTATCTTGCCTTGTCTGCATCTGTGCAGAAATGCCAGAGAACCGCGTTTACCTTCGGCCTAAAAAAAAATTAAAAAAAAAATTTTCGCTCGCCGCTCCTGGGACTTGGTCCAAAAAATCCGATGAACAAGATTTTTTTTTTCTCTGGCCTTAGCTGTCGATTTTCTTCTTTGTCCCGGGGTATCCACTGAAAGAGATTGAACAAATATAAGCTTACTGAGCACGGCATTCGGCCTCAGTAAACTAGTATGTCGCACCTTGAGTCCCAGTTGAATCCCAGATCTGGCACAGATTCGAAGGAAGCGGACACATGATCACTGCATGCACAACACCAATCTGCCGGTACGGTACGTGGTGTATATCATTCTGGCTGCACTTTTCGATCAAATTTTAAATAATCCTGGGTCTTTGGAAACTTAAGTAACAAAACACCATCACTGGGAACTTTGAGCACCCTAACGCAATATAGCGGTTTGGCATGGGTAATATTTTTATACAAGATAGTCTTCCAAATTCTATGGACTTCTACGTATCTCGGTTAGGCTTCGCGGTACTGCGTACCTTCAGTTGCGTCATTTCCGTATTTGCGAGATCGCCCTAAGAGCACTTCCGGTTTTAGAGGGGATTGCTGTGATTGGGTTAAAAAGTGCTTATTTTATGGTTAACGATACGGTTTTCAGCAATAACAAATTTATTTCACGTATTATTTATACTTAAGGCTGCTAATGCAATGGAGATAGGTTGGCCATGTCATAGGCCCTTTAAAGCAGTGTTTCATCAAGACTTTGAGATTACTGCAATCTCTCGTAATCCCTTTGGTTTGCATTTTGCACAGGGAGCACACCTTTCCTCCCATATATCAATTATACTATGGCAACATGGATGAAACACTGCTTTAATGTGTGCTGTTGTACTAACTGTCACCTGATGATACTTCTGTCATGATAGGTCTACTAAAACACTGCTAATACAAAGTTTCAATAATTGTTTAGGTTGCTATTCCTGGTCTGCATTTGAGCCTTTGCATCTTTTTGAGGTTTTTCAATCTTCTGGAACATGAGTGTGCTAATCTTGACCTGCAAATATTTTGCCATCAATACAAGCATGATGGGATAGATGAGCCACTTCTAAAACCTGCAAACTTTGATACATATGTGTCAATGCTGGAAGATGCCTTCACCTTGGAGCAAGATGCCATGATGGATGAGGAGTCAGCAGTTTGTCATGAAGAAGAGATCTAGATTGAAAGGATCATCATGAGTGATGACAGTGATGATGATGATGATGATGATGGCACCATACATCCATCCTTGGCAGCCATTAAGAGGCTTTCAGAGGAAAAGAATAGACTACAAGAAAGCGCTAAAGAAAAGGTTACTTTAAAAAGTTGCCATTATCTTTTTATTCCAGATGCACTGTTCAGCTGATTGTATGAGTCTGTGTGTCCACTCATACTTCTTGTTACATTCCTGAGGAACTTTCAGATCTCCTTCTAACTGTACTGAAAATTTCCTCAATAATGTGAATAATAATTCTTTGGTAGAGAGAAGAAGCAGCAACAATCAAATCAAAACTTCCAAAGGAAGCTGGATTTACTGTTAAAAATCTAGACAAAACATTACATAAAATAAATGTTCATCGCCAGGCTTACCATAGCAGATCATTTGTAGGGAACCATGTTCATAAATGCTGCCAGGTTACAGCGGTGGCAACTGGAAACTGGACACCCAATTTGCAAATTACCCAGCTGTATTGCTGGCCATATAGTGAATTCACTTGGTAATTAGTGAGCGACTTTGCTAACTTGTCAGCGATATCGTTTTTCATTTCAGTCAGCTGCAGACACTTTGTGCAAGCAGGTAGTATGTTGCCACAAAGCTTTCTGGGTGTGAATAATTCAGTATAGGGGTGGCTGCTTGTTGCTTCATGGGATTCAAAATGAATAAAGATAATTATGATATTTGTGTTGATATAATGGAGATACACTACACTTCTAAAATAAAGATATTTTTCAATCTGCACTTGTGGTCTCATTTACTGCTCTCTGAATTTCAATAAAATTCCTTTTTGTTTGTGTCGATTTCACGTGTTATAAATGAGTGGTTTCTTCCAAATAGTGCAGCTGGTTCCCTTCTGAGTGGGGTGTAGTCATATGGAGACTCATTGTCTGGCCTCATTCGTGGTTTCAGTTTACACCCAAACAACGCAAACGAGTTATTAAAGTGAGGTCCAGGAGAAGTGATCATTTCGGCTAATATGGCATGTAACTTTGAACTGTAGAGACACTGCAACTTTGGAGGCCACTTTACTGCTGATTAAGCCAACTTGATGCAGTCAGATATTCTGTTTGTAAAAATGAAAAACCAGCTCTTCCAAGGGTTATAAATGAGAGCTTGTGATTGGCACTCTGTGGTGAAGATTGAGATAACATTACCACGCACTGGTCCATGCACTAGTCTTATTCAGACAACTTATTTTTCCTACCTATACCACAGGGTACAGGGGAAAGTCCCCTGGGGTGGGGAGGAAGGTGTTTTTTGTGCAACGGTTTACCTTATTTGATTTTATTAATTTTGACTGTGATATTTCAAATAAAGAGTTCAACTCTACATCGTCTGACTGCTTTATTTTTATGGACAAGTCCTTATCTCCTCTCCAACGTGTGTATACACCACTGTAATTGCTCCGAAAATTTAATGCGTGTGGGACGGCTGTGGTATTGACTCAATCACTTAATCCGCTGATACGGACAGCGGATTAGCAAGTTGGCAATGTTTTCGGAGCAATTACAGTGGTGTATACACACGTTGGAGAGGAGATAAGGACTTGTCGGTAATAATAAAGCAGTCAGACGATGTAGAGTTGAACTCTTTATTTGAAATATCACAGTCAAAATTAATAAAATCAAATAAGTAAACCGTTGCACAAAAAACACCTTCCTCCCCACCCCAGGGGACTTTCCCCTGTACCCTGTGCCTATACCATAATCAAAGGAAAAAACTGGTGACACTGTAATTTATCATCTGCAGACCAAACAAATTTTCTTGTACATATTTTGACCTTATCACAGTGTCTTGTTAGTTATATGAATATCAGTGCAGCTGTTTTCAATTTCCCCAGACAGACTGTCTACAGTGCAGTTGTTTTCAATTCCCCAGACACACTGTCTGGTGCGACACATTGTTTTGACTGATCATGGGCCTCTGAAGTTTTGCCACCAAAAAATCATATCCAATCATTGGCTGTTCTATTTGGAAGAAACCACCCATTCATAACACAACACTTGTAGTTCATGAACATGATGGAGATTTTCTTGAAGTTCAGAGAGGAGGAAATGAGACCAAATGTAGCTTGATGAAATATCTTTATTGAGTGGTTTACTTTGGCTCCACTGCATGATATTATTCCAGATACTATTGTTATCTTTATTCATTTTGAATCCCATGAAGCAACAAGCAGCCACCCCTATACTGAATTACTCAAACCCAGATAAGCTTTATGACAACACACCCCCTACATGCACAAAGTGTCTGCAGCTGACTGAAATGTAAAACGATATCGGTGGCAAGTTACCAAAGTCACTCGCTAATTACCAAGTGAATTCGCTATATGGCCAGCAATACAGCTGGGTAATTTGCAAATTGGGTGTCCAGTTTCCAGTCGCCACCGCTGTAATAGTTTATTCAATCAATCATATAGCATAGCATAGACTATCTGTTACTTTTGGCTATTTTTTCTAAATAATTTGTTCTATGCATACACTTTAATTCTCACTACTTACTGTAGTATATTCATCAGTCATCAAGGCAAATCACTGAAAACTGTTGTGATTTTATTAGGATTTTCTTAATTGGTCAATTTTATCAGGTTGTGTGATTTGGTATCTGTTAGAAGGTGAACCTAAGTGACCTTGATGCACCCATGGGCACTGCCTTCATAGCCAATGAAGCTGCAATTCAACAGCTTACGCTTGAGCTACTTTGCAAGATTTGAATTGTGTGAAATTTTTGACAGCAGCAACGCTTATTGTTTACAGACAGGCTGTGTTGATTTGATAAGTTACTCATGATTTTATTATCCTCTCTGGAGTTTAACTATACACTGTAGTTAGAATATAGTATAAAAGATACTGGAAAAATAGCCAAAACTTTCAAATTTATCATGTTTCAAGGAAATAGCTACTTCTATACAGTGCTTTGTTTTATGTTCAATCCAACCAGCATGGATTTCAGGTTCTGTTGTAGTATGTTCTTTTTGCGTTGGTGACAGTTTTGAAGGCTATCTCAAGGACAAGATGTTTCTTGTTTTGAAAGACTAATTCTTGTGATTTTCCCCAATATATAGCCTGAAAACATCAATATGTTGTGTAATAATAGTATGGTGGTGTGTACAGAAGCTGTGTGTGAAGAATTGGTTCCTCAAGCTATGGAGATAAGAGACAAGTACAAACCATTGTTTCACTTGTTTGCAGCATGCCATACATCCTATTCCCTCAGCAGAGAGTTGTCCCAGGAGGAAATCACACTACTCGGTGACTACTTAGAAACTGTTTTATTTGATTAACAAATACATCATTGACTGCATGTCTTTTTTTCTATTTCAGTCGTTACAGTAGCCATTAACATAGTGTTGTTACAGGCATCTGTTTTACTAAAACTCACAATTCTAGAGTTGTACAGTGATATTGTTTTTTTTTCTGTTCAAGATGTATTCATAGGTTACAGCAATTTTCATGATGATTTCATTTGCTCATGTGTTTACACACGTGAGCATATGTCGCAGCGATGTCTGTCTGTCTGTCTGTCTGTGTGTCTGTGTGTGTGTGTCTGTCCGTCTGTCTGTCTGTTGGTCCGATATCTCAAAAACGGCTGATCAGATCAGAATCAAATCTGGTACATAGATTGAGTTTGCAAATGGCAAGAACTGATTAGTTTTTGGTCGGTCTGGCTTGCATACTTTTTGCTCATTTGCATAATTAATGATTTTAGAAAAAACAGATATACATTAAAAACGAACGCACACATTTTGATGAGAATTGCTACAAATGTTGATCACACCAAGATATATCAGCAGTGGGAAGCATTAAGGGGTGACATGAAAGATAGGTGCTAATTTGCATATTTAATGAACTTTCCTAATCAGGGATATATATCTGATTTGACTGGATCAAAATTGACCAAACTTGGTATGTATATTGAAGATACTATGATTTAACATTATTGAAAGTCGTTAAGCATTTTAACTCCACCCAATTCCCAATTTACATATTTAATGAACTTTGCTAATTAGGGATATATATTTGAATTGACTTGACCATTGTTGATGAAACTTGCTACGTGTATTGAAGCTACTATGATACAACATTCTTGAAAGTCATTAAGCATTTTTTCATCAGCCAATTCCGAATTTGCATATTTAATGAACTTTCCTAATTAGGGATATACATCTGAATTAACTTGATTTTAGTTATTGAAACTTGCTTTATACATCAAAGATACTGTGATATAACATTATTGAAAGTCAAAAGACATTTTACTTCAGCCAATTCCTAATTTGCATATATTAAAGGAATTTTCATTATTAGGGATATATATCTGAATTGACTGGATCAAAATTGATGAAACTTGCTATGTACATTAAAGACACAACAATACAATATTATTGAAAGTCATAAAGCATTTTCTCTTCAGCTAATTCCTAATTTGCATATTTAATGAACTTTCCTAATTAGGGATATATATCTGAATTGACCTGACAAAAGTTGACTAAACTTGCTATATATATATATTGACACTATGATACAACAATATTAAAAATTGTTAAGCATTTTTACTTCAGCCAATTCCTAATTTACATATTTAATGAACTTTGCTAATTAGGGATATATATCTGAATTGACTGGACCAAAGTTGATGAAACTTGCTATACACATTAAAGATATTATGATACAGCAGTATTGAAAGTCATTAAGCAATTTTTCTTCAGCCAATTCCTAATTTGCATTTTCGATGATCTTTCCCTCTGAGATTCACTTGATCAAAGTTGGCAAAACATGTTATGTACGTTGATGATTATACCAGGTTAAAACAATATCGAAAGTCATTTCACATTTTCATGTCAGCTAATTTATAATTTGCATATGTAATGAGCTTTCACAGTTCGGCATATATGGCTGAAGGACTTGGCCAAAGGTAATTACACTTTCTATATAAAGTGGTTATACAATGACAGCAGTCAAAGAACTTTAATATTTTCATTTCAGCTAATTACATATTTGTATACTTCATGACCTTTTAGAATTAATCGGTGGTGAATATTGTTCATTATGTTGATCATAATACTTTCAATGTCATTATGAAGTTGCAAACATGTGGCAAAGGTTCAAATTTACACATAACTGCGACATATAATGAAACACGTGAGCATTTTTAGTTCATATCTGGTTTTGTGAATGCAAACTAAGATTAATTCACTTTTGTTAAATATTACATAGAATTTGCAGATGACTGCCTTACAAAACTAAGCAATTTCCTAATTTAAGTTGCAATTTTATCTTTTATTTGTTTTCAACCTTACAGAGTTTCATATGTTCTTTTCTTTTTTAAAATGAGGCTAACAATATTTATTTACATAAGAATGAAAGCAAGTAAGTTGACATTTTGACTCACTGCTCTAAGTCTAGTTGATCTGTTCAGTTTATTGTTTATAGGATTTTCCCAAACAAGTTAATTTTTTTCAACACATTTTGTTACGTGCAGAGAAAACGAACAAAAGGGTGAACTCAGCAGTTAACGTTTAAACAAAATTTATTACGAAAATAAAACTAATTGCTAAGTCAGGGATAGAGTACAAGCTTTAAAAGTGTACAGACTACTTATCTCAGCTGGGACGGCAAAGCTCCAGTCTCAGAGTTGTAACAGTCAGTTGGATGAATGAACAGTCCTTGCAGGCTTGAAGCTGCACAAAGTCCACAGTATAAATCCAGCGTTGGCAGTGAAGGTCTTGAAAAGTCTTGAGAATGACTACTGCTGGAGTTTAGTAACACACAAGAGACACGATCCCAAAAGTCTGACTGGAAGCAGTGCACGTCCCTTTTATAAAGGCATATAAGAACAATCTAGAACTTTTATTGACATGCTAATTACTGTTCTAAAATTATCTCTCTTACACAACTAATCAACTTTCCAGAACATTCCAAACATGACTAATTGAATTCAAGGTTGTGAGGTCATTAAGGGCAGTGACCTTGGGAATGTTCTAGACTAATTGAACTCAGGTCATGATGAGTGTGGGGGAAATGACCTACATAACAATTTTCTGATTCTTCTTGTTTTCCACATTCAATGAAAATCAATTTGCCTTTGAAAGACGTTGTTTTGACACCTTAATTGAAATTATATTGATTTCCAGATGATGAGTTGAGAAAAAAGATATATATATTGTAATTTTTTTTAATTTTTCACTCACTCACTGAAGTTTTTTTTTCTTTTGCTGGGATTGGAAAACTTCAATAACAACAATTTTTGGACTCTTTATCATGATTGTAAATACATTAAGATGCAGTCATGTTTATATTTGTCTATTCTTTTTCTTTCAGGTGTCAACATTGCTGCTCTGATGGAGTACTATAGAGAATACTTTCCAAAGGAACAGGTGTTTCCAAAGCTACACATTTTAGTGTCGTGCACTTGATCAAATTAAGTCAACCAAAGTGGGTTTTGGTTTTTTGGGTGAAAGTGGTTTGGAAGCCATTTACCATAAAATCAACATCGCATATACAAATTATTGTTCAATTCCAGATGAAGTGAGACGGTATCAGTGTGTGATGAATGACCACCATATAAACACCCATCTTACTAGAATTGGTGTAAATAAAAAGCAAAGGCGGATTTAAACAGAGAAAACTACACTTGTACATGTAAGATTGTGTAAATATAATGTATAGCAATAAAAATTATTGTGTAAAAGAGTAAATCCTGTAGTGGTGTTATATAAAAGCATGTGTGATAAAAGGGGCCTCAGGCTCCGATGATAATGATGATGGTGATGATGATGATGATGATTAAATATTTAAAAAATAAAGAAAATGAAAAATATATTTGGACAATTTGTCGCTGTTATTATGATTGTTGTTGTTGTTGTTGTTGTTGTTGTTGTTGATAGCATTTGCAGAAAAGAACAAAGTATGCGTTGCAAAATTCAATACAGCCTATCTGTATTGAATTTTACAGGGCAGTGTATAGTTAGGCTGTATTGAATTTTCCAGCGCATACTTTGTTCTTTTCTGCAAATAATATCAACAACAACAACAACAACAACAATAATAATAATAACAGCGACAAATTTACTGAGTCCCAATATATTTTTAATTTTCTTTATTTTTTAAATATTTTATCATCATCATTATCACCATCATCACCATCATCATCATCATTTGAGCCTGAGGCCCCTATGGTGTGATGTGAATGTCATCCGGTGCACAGTTGGTAATATTTCAAACCCTTCCTTTATTTTATACAATAGAAACAGAATTGTAACTTACTGCTTGTTGAAAACCAAAAAGTTAGTTTCAAAGGAAATAAATCTGTGAAATGAAACACATAGGACAGTGCATTGAGCTGGGCTGCTTTTTTCTACCGCAAGAGGGCGCTGTTGTATTATGTATGTTTGTTAATTCTTTCCTCAGACCTAACTTCCCAGAACTGCTGTGATAAATATCTAATTGTGCTTTGAGACATTGAAAAGTATCAAGTCAATTAAGGGTTCATTTGCATATTCAATGAATGTGTATGCATATTCAATGATATTACTTTAAAATTACAGCATTAAATGTAATGAAATGTGCTACAAATGTTGATCTGATAGATATGTCCCATGAAGCATTGAGCAGTGTCACGTTAATAAACAGCTTATTTGCATATTACATAAATTTTTGTAATAAGTGCTGAGTGCTTGAACTCTGAGAGTACTGTGCGAAAGTTGATTAAACCTGCGATATATAGTGATATAACAGATGTCTCATTTTCAGTGTTGAATCTAGGATCTCAGGATTGGGGGACATTTGGGCCCATAGACTTAAATTTTAGGGGACATTTTGAAAATTAGGGGTGCAATTTTTTAACACTTTATATTGTGGTAATCTGTTATTTATCTGGTGTTCTTAATATGGAAAAAAACAAAGGGTACAAATCTATGATATAATTTTTATATTCCATTAGGTGAAAATGCATTCTTTTGTGTTTTTATTAACTGTAATATATGAATATTATCATTTCCAAAAAACCGCAATTGTGCCCCACCACTCAAATCCCCTTGTGGAGAAATCCACACATACCTATTTGTGAACACAACAAACTAGTAATGATGAAGATAACAATAACAATGTATTTGTTTTTATTTTCAGACTACTGCAGAGTCCAATTTGCAATCCAACATGCATGCAAAACTGCTAATAAAGTAGAACATTGTATTAAAGTTCTGTTCAAAAGTACCTACTCTTTGAGTGATGATTTGTTATGTTTTGCTGATGTTTCAGCAGTACTAGTCTGGGTGTGAATATTAAATCAAACTGCACGCCAGTTTTCAGTGATAATAACTGTGTTGTATTTGCATAATCGATAACGACGCGGGTCAAATCCCTCTCACAGACACTGGCGCGCTTGATGAGAAAGAAAAACTTTGGCCTAAATGTTTTGTCTAGTTACGTAGTAAAGGTCACAGAGGTCAATCACTTGTACACAGTGTTTACGTCCTGATTCCTGTAAACCACAGAGGTATCTGACGGACTCCATGCAGTAAACATACAAGTTCAAGTTTTTTTAAAGACATGTCTGTCTTTTTTGGCTGACCACACACGAACAGCTCGGTTAGTCGAATTCTGCAAGACTCGGTCCTCGATATTTATCATCATTAGCCTATGTAGGGTCAGTGCGTCGAGCCTATTCCGCGTGTATGTCTTGATGTTGTTTTGAACGCTAAACCCGCACTCACAGTCCGCTGTGTGGATAGGCAGGATCAGTCCTATTTCTGCTAGTTTCAGCAAGTTTGCAAAGGAATCCCCGTGAAACTGGTTAACAATTCCCCCCAGTGTCGCCATCTTATCTTGTGGGTACCATTGCTGGAGTACGACTTCTTTCAGAAGTAACCACTCCTGTCGCGTTGCGTCCATCTCGATAATGCCATCATAGTGGGCAATCAGACTTTCTCGTTTATATTTGCCAAATGTATGCAACTGGTCGCTTGGAATGAATGACAGAGTTCGCAGGTCAAGAACTTCAAACGCGTCAACCACAGCACTTGAATCGGGCGGAAATCGTTTAATGAGCTCCTCAAGCAGATTGCTCAGAAAATCTCGCCTTACGTGGTCAAAGGTAGCTTCTTGTCTTTGGTCGTATGAAATTACTTGTCCGTGCAAGGACCGCTTCCCATCTGCATAGTAAGCGACGTAGACAGCAGTTTCATGTAATGCCCATCTTCCGTCTTGGCATGTTCCAACTGCGTAATGACGCCTGTGAGAGCAAGCTGAATTGTCGCGATATCAACTTCCTGCTTTTGAAACACGAGACTTAGCTCTGTTAGCGATGGGATGATATCAATTAAAAAGTGCATAGTGGCGATAAACTCGCAGTTGGTGAGTTTTTTACCGAAACCGTTGGCGGTCGGATTTGTTTCTTGTTCGGCACAATAGAATGAAAACCACTGTACGGAATGAACTTCATTAATTTTCAAGGTGGGGGCATTCCAACACCTCTTGAATGTGCTACAAACCACCCGTGTGGAGTGCCGATTTACTGAAGAAATAGTAGAGATCAGTCAGTGTTTTCTGGTAGACGTTGTGCAGATACAGCACTTTCGCGGCTGCCTGACTTGTTACCAGCGCTAAACGATGTGCGATACAATGGATATTCACAAGATAATGGTTGTCTGATTTTAGTCTCGTACTCACGCCAGACTTCTGGCCTGTCAAATGGAGGCACCGTCCGAACCCATACACATTACCTTAGATAGTGCGACATTACGTGAGTTTAGTACAGCGACAAGTGTGTTGTAGACCGCCTCAGCTGATCCGTGTCCGTGTTCCATGAGTACGTTTCCACAGAAAAGTGTGCGAGGTTGAAAATTAGTACTGATAACGCGTACATATATAATTTCTTTGTGACGGCAATGTCCGTACTTTCATCAATTAACATTGAAATGAAACAGCTATTATTTACCAGCTCCATCACACTGGCGGACACCACCTCAGCGATGACTTCGATATACTCATTAGCTGTTGCCTTCGAAGCACATAGGTTGCTTTTTTTCCGACTCCCATTTTCTGTACATTTTCGCAACCCTGTAATTCTAGCAGCTGGAGAAGGGATGAAAATTTGTGTGTTGCAATATTTTCTTTAACCATCCAGTAAACTGTACGCATACCGGCAATTATGGATTGTTCAGCTTGACCGTGAGCTGATATCACTGTTTTTTGGAAAGTCTCTCGCAAAACAGAATCGCGTACTGCATTTTGGTGGTTGGCCAAATCGACGTATCGCGTAAGTGTCGATATGCGATAGTTGCGACATCCATTGTCTTCGGTGAAGGGGTTTTTCTTTTTCGCCTCGCGGCAAACGCGGCACTTCATTCCTCCGTCTTCATCGTATTCCAACCATTGGTGATCGGCCAGCCATTTTCGGTCGAATTTTCTTGAAACAGTGGACGTCTTTTCCAACTTCGAAGGTGGCGAATCCACATCGGCATTTTCTGACTGATCATCCCCGCTTTTAGCTGAGGAATTTTCCGAGATATTACCGGTTGTTCTGAATTTATCAGCAGTAGTACTTTCAGCATCTTTAGTACAGGTATCTCTGTCATCTTGTCATGTAAAATATGACGTGATACGTTTCATTTCGACTGGTTCGTGAGAGCTTGTACTTTAAAATTTCAAAATAACAGTTCGGAGACGGAATACGCAAAACATTACGAAAACATCCAATCATACAAGTTTTCACATGACGGTAAACACACAATGTAACAAACTCAAATGTCACTCAAAACGGGTGCGTGCTGTTAAAATATTCACACACAAAATCATTGATAACATCCCAGCAAAATGTAGCAAATATTCACTCAAACGTGGTGACATTTAAAATGAAAAAAGGCCACAAAAGAGATCGAATGTGCCCCCGTTGACCTATTTACAACTACCCGTTGTTCTCTGTGAGTGCGCCCATAGTGACGCACTGGGTTGCTTTCAGTGCGGGATTTTTTGCTGAAACACGCCAATCCTGCAATAGCGCCCAAGATTCAACACTGATTTTTCTATGAAGTGTACTTCCATTAATGAAACTGTTGTAAAACATGCGAGCACATTCATTCAGTTCACATCTGGTTCAACCATTGCCACATGGGCAACTTAAGTTTTACTTTGATTTTCAAACCAAAGTTGGTTTGTGTAAATGTGCTAACTGAAGGACATGCATAGAAGTATCACTGCTCGCTGATTTGGACTTATGCTTACACTTTTTGAGAGATTGAATAATAAACGAATGCCACACTCATAAAATGGCACCCTCATGGAAAAGTACAAAAATGCAGTATTTCCTACTCATACACATCGTGATAATACATGAAAACAAGCATGATGCAATTTACTTGACTGCACAACACACTGCAGTCAACATTTTGTTGTTGTCGCTTTTTTGGCAGGTATCGCAAGCTGGTAGATAAATACAATATCTCTCTTCGACAAATGAACGCTGATGGCATCGGTGACATTGGGCCTTAGTTAGTGACCACTACCTATCTGACTTACAGATTGATATATGGCGGGTGTCACATGCAGGGCAGGATGCGCTTACTATTTTTGAAACACCTGACATCACTTCTTGGTCTTTTGGCCAGAGGTTCATATATCTTTCTTTCATGAATTTGACTTTGTGTACCATTTATTTACTGTCTGTTCTTTGCTGTTTTGTGTCTGTGTTTACAACTATTGTCCTATGAATTCTGACCTAGTGTTATTGGATTATGGCTTGGTATGATTGCGATTATTGTAATCTTTATTTAATCTGTCACATGATTAGTTTTGAAAATGGCGGGAAATCTAAAATGATGTTTAATAAAATGAATGAGTTTACATGCCACTTGTCACACTTATGACACAGTTATACACTTTTTCAGTGTTTAATGGGTCTCAAGAAAACTATCTGAAAACTTAGGATATTTTGAGATCGGTTTATTACACATATGCGGCTATTGGGGCTTTAATGGGCAATTCTTTCCATTTTCTGGAAAAAAATCTCCAAGTTGCTTGTCAGATTGCTGTGAAATTTCATATAATAAAGCCTCCTAGAGAAACCTGCAATAATGTATTTTTTGGCAATGTTTGCTGTGTTTGGTCAAAAAAATTCCAAAAATCTTCATCCTAGAATCCCCTTATCTGGGTGACAAGATGCAGCTTTGTTGAAATCGTGATAAAACATGCATGCTTTTATTTTTGGGGCATTATTTGCATGTTTAGCAATGGTTCAATGTTTGTACTTAAGACAAAGTACCCTACTGCAGGCAGCAGTGATGTATGCAAATGATCATAGGTTGTACTCATATTCATATAAAAAAATTCACAGGGTATTATGAAATTTGCTGCTGATTATTCCCCATGGATGGTGTCCGTAGGGACTTATAGGTTTGGTCATGTCCGTGCGTGTGTGCGTCTGTGCATGTGTGCGTTGGTCCGTCCTACCGTTCATGCAGATATCTCAGAGATGCCTTGAGCGATTTCATTCAAACTTGGAACAAGGATTTCTCCATATGTCATACATATGCACATCGATTTTTTGTGATCCAATCCAATATGTCTGTGTGATGGACATTTTATTTAAAAAGCGGGGACTATGTCTTTGACAATGACTTTTTGAAAAAGAGCTCTATTTCTAGAGCAACTGCACCAAATTTGATGAAACTTCAGAGCTCTGATAGTACACAGTCAGTATTGCATCAATTACTGTAAACACATTTAATTTCGCGCGTATTTAATTTCGCAGTTTCAATCTTCAAGACCAATTAGCGGGTTTTTAATTACGTGGATACACGAACGCAAAATCAAATGACATATTGTTGCATCCATTGTTATGGCTAGGCTTTTGATCAACCAGCCTGCGGCACCGTACCACTCTGTTTGACACGAGAACGGTACAAATTCACACCTTTCTTTTATACCGGGTATAACGAGTGCCCAACCTCAAAAGGAGGTGTTACTTTTAAAACAAAAGCTGTTTTGACAGCCGCAAGATAAAAGTTTGTTTTATCTCTGTAAACATTCAACACAGACATGTTGCCGAAAAGGACTAGACATTTCACAGCCGCAACGTGAAAGGACTAAATCATATAAATACAGCTAGTTTCCTGACGTTTCTATCACTATCACTATTACAAGTGAACAGTAAGAATGTCCTCTCTCGATATCCGACGTTTTTTCACCCAGAAGTCTTATCAGCCACCAGCAGATCTGTGTCAACCCGATCCGAACAACCAAGAAGATCTTGTGAAGTGCGGCATGTCTCCTGATGCCATGGTTGTCGTCAATGATGAGGTTACTCACGCATCCAAGAAACGAAATCGCGGCACCTACCAGCATTATGACGATGAACTCAAAACAAAATTCGCCAAGTATGCAGTCGAAAACGGCAACGCTAATGCTGTTCGACATTTCCAGAAACGTCTAGACAAGCCCATCAATGAGAGTACGATCCATGGTATGAAAAGTGGTACACGGCGAATGTTATCAACTGTGAAAATCGCGCACCTACCCAGCGTGGCCGGCCGTTGCTACTTGGGAAGGACCTCGACACACAAGTTCAGTCGTACATCAAGCAGCTACGAATCAAGGGAGGAGTCGTCAACACATCCGTCATCATTGGTATCGCTCGGGGTGTAATTCAAAGCAACAACCGTAGCCTCCTGTCAGAGTTTTGTGGACACATTTCACTGAACAGTGAATGGTCCCGGTCGTTACTTCGGCGCATGGGCTACGTGAAGCGCAAAGGCACCAAGGCAGCGAAAAAAATCATCGGCGATGACTTCGAAGCAATAAAAGAGAATTTTCTGACCAGAATCAAGACCATCATCACCGACCACCGTATTCCACCAAAACTAGTTCTGAACTGGGACCAGACTGGCATTTCCATCATTCCAGCCGGAGAATGGACTATGCAGAAGCAGTAGTCAAGCCTGGTTATGATTTCCGGTCATGATGACAAGCGTCAGATCACAGCCGTGTTCGCGAGTTCTGCAGATGGTCACTTCCTACCGCCGCAGTTGTTATACCAAGGCAAGACAGAGCAATGTCACCCGTCTTACAGTTTCCCTTTATCTATCGCACCGAAAGCCACTGGTCTACGGCAGAGTCGATGCTCCGCTACGTTGACAAAGTAATCGCCCCCTACATCGAAGAAACTCGCTCGCTTCAACTTCCGACTGATCAACAAGCCATAGCCATCTTCGATGTCTACAAAGCTCATCGCATCGAACCATTACTCCAGAAACTTCACGACCTCAACATTAGGCGACTGATGCCGTATGTTGTGGGTTCGAACCCGATTGAAAACTAGCCGTATTAGTGCAGTGTTTGTTCCAGCATCGTGCACCGATCGACTTCAGCCCCTTGATTTGTCTGTTAACAAGGTGTTCAAAGATCTGCTGAAGAAAGAGTTTCAACAGTGGTACGTGGATAAAGTTTGTGATGCAATCTCTGATGGCAATGAAGACCCGACCTTCGACATGAAGCTCACCAACTTGAAGCCAGGCCATGCCAAGTGGGTCGTCTCTGCTGTTCAGGGGTTGTCACGTCGCCGAGATCAGCTTTGCGAGGGATTTAGAGAGGCCGGCATCTTGTCGTGTTTCCCGTAGAACTCTGACTTTCCGTACTCATTATGAACTGTGATCCGTTAGCGTTATTTACAGTGTATTCAACTTTAATTGTATTTCTTCCTTATTTGTTCTACAATATGCAGTACTTTGTATTTTTTTATTTAATATTCGATATGATTCAAACGAGACATACTAGTACCGTATTTACAGTACATCATCCTCAAGGAGTACAATAGACTCGATAAAGGCCGCCATTTTGTTACAACGCAGACATTTTTTTTCTCAAGTTTTGTAAGTTTAAATGAACGCATGAATACAGTCGGGATTTTTAAAATAAAATATCTTTTATTTTTGTATCGTACACTGTCTTGTCCTTCATTTCTGTACTTGTGTGGGTGTGAGTACGAGTATGAGCATGTGTTAGTACCCGTATCATTGTCTTATATATGTCACAATGGCCGTCGACGTAGTATAGCATTTCCGGTTTCACAGGCCTTATTGTTCGCGTGGCTTTAATTACGCGAATGAAAGTTGTTCGCTAAAAACGCGTAATTTAATCCTCGCTAATATTTAATGCATTTACATTAATTGCTAATTTGCATATTTGGTCATCATCAAATTTGATTAAACTTTGTTCAGATGTTGATCTACCAGTGCTGTAGTATAATTCATTGATACTTAGTGGTATCACTTATTAAATGTGGTACAAGTGATAATCTATCAGTGTTATAATAGAATGCAAAAATGTTGGGCAACATCCTATTAATTAATTACTAACTGACTTATTTAATACCCTTTTGTAATTAGGGTGGCAGCCCACATTGGTTTTACATTTTTACCACCATGCAACTCATCTTTAATCACAGACCCAATTAAAGCCCCAGTGCTGCTAACTTTTGATGATAATTTCACCATTTTTATTTTAAATGTGAACCATAATTCCTTGTTCTTCTCCCCAAAGAATGTTGATATACACAGTATCCAGCTTGTCAACTCAGCCCCTATAGTTGTAAACTGCATTGTTATTGTTGAAAACTGACTGGTCCGGACTAGAATGCAAATGTAAACAATAATAATGCATTTTACACATATAGACGCTAAGTTGACAAGCTGGATACTGTGTATATTAACATTCTTTGGGGAGAAGAACAAGGAATTATGGCTCACATTAAAAATAAAAATGGTGAGACTATCATCAAAAGTTAGCAGCACTGGGGCTTTAATGAGCTGGACTCTATCCTCTCCAAGGACTTGTAATCAAAGTACCCATTAACACGTTGGGACTGTGTCATCAACGATGACTTGTTTTCAAATATGTACCATGTTCATAAGTATTCACTTGATTGACAAACCAGCTCACACCTATTATCTTGATTGTCTTAAGTATCACAGCAGAGCTATATCAACCACTAGTTCACATGTTTAACAGTGTGGAGATAGCACATCCTTGCAATCGCTATGTCACAATATTTTGATCATTGTAATGATGTCAACCTTCTCTTTGAGGCTGCAAATACAATGCCAGTTATTGGTACCTGTATGTAACATTGATTCATAACCAGTTCCTTGCAATTACTTCAAATCAAGAAATACACTTTTTGACAAGTCTATCTTGGCCAGGACTGTCTTTCAGAAGAAAGGTGCATGAAAGATAAAATTTGGTATACAACCTATATGTACAACCTAATGTTAAAAGTGTAGCTTTGGGCATTGTGGTGTGGCAATTTTGAAAGAAAATATTTTAGATCAGTGGGTCCAGACAGAATGGCTGATGCTTTGGGATGAATATTTTAAGCAAAATGCTGTTTCATTAAATTATCACATGAACTGGCCCATATCTCCACCTGTGTGACGTACACCAGCACAGATAAGATATCCATATTACGGCTGTTGTACGTTATCAACCGGAACTTTTCTCCTGCAATGGTACCATTTGTACAGTACATGCACGTCGCCACACAGACCGATTTGTCGTGATTGATGCCGTGCTCTCATGGCATTTTGACAAAAAGATGACCCGATAAATCAAGATATGGAAACATAGAAGGCATGTGCAACGAAATTTCGAGTTGCTAAAAGTTTTGCTATTCCCAAGAATCGAATGAGGATACCGTCGATCGTTTTAATGGCTCAGTAACGTCACGGCTCAGTCCTAAAGCTCAAAGTGGACGTCGTCATACCTGGCGATCGCCAAGCGACATCGTACCTGGTGATCGAGGTTGGCGATAAACCCGAAGTATACACCTCAACGAAAGTTCAACTTAATAAATGAGTACCATATAATCTTCGGGAAAGTGACATAGAAGGCACTTAGCATAAAGTCATTCGACAAACAACAATAAATTTCCTTCATCACACAAATTATTCCGTCATTTCTCGATTTGAACCAAACCTAAAGAGTAAGGCTGTAGTGAAAACATGAGCTCTCGACCTGCAGTGCAGCGCTGTAGAATCCGAATCGGACAACACTCACAACTGAACAGAGTTCCCGTCAAGTAGCAAAATTGGGATGTATGTATGGGCGATATAAGTATCACAGCAAACATCAAAGTCTGTAAGACAAAAACAGTGACGACTGAGATAGCCACCGGCGAAGACCAGTGACGGCAGTGCCCACTACAAACGTACACTCTGTGTGTCATCGATCTGAATCTTTCGGGCTCGCCAAGGTCGTAAACTTGTGATATTTTAAAATCCACAGCATCTCTAAGAATGATAATTACTGTTTCAATTGTGTTGATGCATTAGTTTCATAAATATAATGGTAAATATTCTAAATAACTCAAAATACTATCATCATGGTTATCCGTTGCTAGTGTGGTGAAAACTATGTCCGCAGATGGCAGACTTGCCTTGGCATCCGTCCAGCGCAAGACAATGATTGACATGCGCACATGACCAAATCTGTATGTCTGATTGGTGGAGATACCATTCCATGTATCAAAAGTTCAGCTTAATCGGATTTATGAATGAAAGTATACCCGTAAACATTTGCACATCTCCTGGTTGACGGGCCGCTTTACTCAATAAATGAAAGTAATCCACGTAAATGAAAAACAAAATCGCGATAAAAACCATGCAATTTGTTACAATAATTTTGATCCATCCACATCAAAGAAAAATAAGAAGACTGTTCATGTGATAAATATATAATCCCATGGTATTTTTCTCTGTTAGACGTCATCGTATACGAGTGTTTTTCGCGGAGCCGTACAATTTCGAGCCGAAGTACCATGGGATTATATATAAGTGTCTTGCTATAAGGTATCCGTAAACCAAAGAATACCAAAGCTATAGCAACATGTATAATTGTTTGTTCCCATTGACCAAGTCACTTACAAGCTTTCTTACATGTACTATGATGTAGACTTTAATATCATGTGGTCATAAATTATACGTTCATTCAAAGTGATTTGAGCTATAAAAAGTATACTTTCCTCTTTACTTGCAGTATGTTACTTCCATAAGAAAGCAGTTTCTGTGGTGTGCCTACTGGGTAGGTCTTGGGATACTGTCTTCTGTTGGATTAGGAACTGGCTTACACACATTTCTCCTTTACCTGGTAAGTCTAATCATGTAGACAATGATCATTCATTCATCTATCTGTAATTGTATCTTTATAGATTTTTGCACTTTGTTACATGTATGTGTCTGTTAAATATGAAGCCAAATGTGCAACCAGTTGGTATGTAGAATATTCAGAATAGTTTATAGAGTACAGGAAGCATGAGGATGTCTCTACGCAGGTGAGTTTTAAGTCAGTGATGCTATAGGCAGGTTGTGTGTCTGTAGACTAGTCTGGATAGATAGACATATTGATAGATTGATAGATAGAACACAAAATCTGTCCGTAAATCACTTTAACTCAAAACAAAAGAGTCTTTTTACAGGAATAGTCTATTGATGGCCGTTACTAGCAAGTGGGCAAGTTTTAATCCAAACCAGTCTTCAAACTTCTGTCTTCATAACTAATCTTCAAATTTGTTGATGATGTTTATCTTATGAGTTTGGTAAGTAACTACATGGAGCCAGTCATAGAAACCTATGCTGTACTGGTACAGTAGCATGTAATGCACTATCTGTTGATGCAATACAACTTCTTGACTAACTACATGTTGAACATACCGGTACAAAAAGATGGCAAGACCGGAAATTAGGTCATTTCTAAATAGGTGGTACCCAGGGAGGTATTTGGTATATACCTCTACCTTTCTTTCCACAGCTCAGGTGCAGTGAATATTCATGAGAAACTCAGTACCACAGACAAGAGATTAACATCACACCTCTACTGATTCCCATTACTAATGATTGCAGTGGTCCCACAGGAGAGAAATGGCCTGAACGGCTCTACTTCATAGTATTTGTGGTAATGTTTTTGTCAAGGCGTACAAGAACAGTGGACATCTTGATTAAGATATTTTGTTGCTCTTGCTGTTTGCTCTGACAAATCTGAGATAATACAGATATTTTTCAGGAACTTCAATGCTAACCTGTCATCAGCTGATCATTAGAGACTTACTACTATGAGAACAGGAAATAAACTTGCGTATTTGCACTTGGTTTTGGCCATATTGGTAAAATGAAAACCCATAAACATTTTCCTTCTATGCCTTGAAAGTACCTGTGTTAGCCATGTGCCACAGTCACAAATGTGAATTCAAACCTGGAGTGCCAAAAGACGTTTGTACCTAACTAACCATAAAGGTGTAGTGTATTTTAATCTTGGCAAAGTGGTAAAATAAGGATAAAATCCTTGTTAGGGAAAAAGCCAATCAGCTGGGTCTTTATTGGTTTCATTGGGGGTTTTAAGGGCCCAAGCCTATCAGCCTGGCCCCTATAGGTTTCATTGGGGTCTTTTAGGGGCCCAAGCCTATTGGCTTGGCCCCTATTGGTTTTTGATAGGGTTTTTTTATTCTCTCTTCTTCTTCTTTCTTCTTCTTCTTCTTCTTCTTCCATCAATTCTTTGCCATCTCGATCTCGCAAATAAAAATATGTCAAAAAATTGAGTGAACTCTCGTTTCTTCGAGCTTCTAAACTTTATCTGTTGTTGTAGTTCTTTGATATCTTCTTTCTCCCACTGGGAAAGTGGGCCAAAGTCTGTCTGTGCATGACTGCAACAATACGCGGCACCGAAAAGATGGCAGGGGTATCTTTAATAAACGAAAAAGCCAGGATGTAGCCAATGGGTGTAGAGCTTCTAAAATAGCCTCAGATGAAAGCCAATAAAATGAGCTATAAGATGATATGTGAAATGTAGGGTACGTCATAGCCGACATGTAAATGTATTCAGGTCAAAGTCTTCCGAAAGGTTTTACTATTCTATACATCGCAGGTATGGATTTGTGTCGTCAATAATCAGTTAGATCAGTATTTTTAGCTCACATTTGGTGATACCAATGTGAGTTTATCGTATAAGCTGAAGTCGATGGCATCTGTATGTATGTATGTATGTATGTAAGTATGTACGTATGTACAGTATGTCCGTCAACATCAAAAACATGCAAACCGCTGCACATTTCAGTGTGTGGATGCATCCTGGGCTATAGATGGGATTTTGTTCAAATGAGGTCTGCATTGCCAAAATTATGCAAATGAGCTTACAAAATGTGAAAATGGTCAAGAATCAATAACTCAAAAAACGCTGTTTTAATTGCTTTGAAAATTTGTGTGCAGGTACCTTAGGTGAACCTAATACAGTTTTATGAATATTGTGAAGATATCCTTAATTTTGTATTTTTACTGAATTTTTTGGTGATTTTTCTCATTTTCAGTAAAAATTCTTCTTCTCTGAAACTGCCAGCCCAATCGCTCTCAAATTTGGGTTGGATCTTTGGGAGGGTGTTACTCTTCTAATTTGTTGAAATTATGACAAAATTGGGAAAATTACTATTTTGGAGCAATTTTGTCATTTTTGGTCAAAAAATCTTAAACAGTATTTTCTCTTTAAAACCTCTGGACAGACAGCTTTTATAATTGGTACACAGACGTACAGAGATGACAATAGTTAGATATGTGGAAATTGTCCTGAAATATACAAATTTGTATTTTTAAGACAATATTGTCATTTTTGGTCAAGAAAACTTGTTCTCTAAATTACTTGTTTGATAGCTTTGTAATTTGGTATAATGTCCTGAGGGATGTTATTAGATACATTTTCTGCTCAAAGTGTTGGGAAACCCCCAAATTTGTATATTTTAGGTAATTTTCTCAGTTTGTGACCTTAAATGACCTACACCAACCCAGGATATGTTGTGAGACAGTTTTGAAGGCTGTGAACATAATTTTGTCATATTTGGTATCAATTTGTAGGAAAATTTGATGCAGAAAACAAAGCTGAGGTGGATTTTTTCATTGCGGACCAATTTTTGCAACTTTTCTATGTAAGACATACAAGCACTGATAAGAAATTTGGATCCAGGATAATTCTAGATGTTGTAATCACCGCCAACAGTGGAAGGCATTTCACCATCTGTAACTAACTTAAGTGCTGTTTACATTAGAATGATAACACTCATGGCATTAACTAAAAACTCCCCAAGGTTGTAAATACATTTCCTGTCATCTAACGTCATGTAATACCAAGGGATGGAACATTTGATATTCAGGAGGGGGTAGGGTCTAGAAGATTGATGAGGTAGCATTACTTTTTTACCAGATCCCTTGTACATTTTTTACCAACTCCCACCTTTTCTTTTTATCAAACCTTCTCTGTCTATTTTTTGGTGTTGACATTTGCTTATGTATTTAGGATTTGCTTGTCCCATTGCTATAGAAGTTGATATGCATGTTCCTAAAGATGACCTCCAGTACCTATGTTGGAGACCTTATTTGCTTTTGTCATTCTTGTTTTTCCTGGTTTAAATATTTCTCGAATGGACCAATTCAAACCCAATGTGTGTGAGCACACTGTCCTTGACGGTATTTTTACTAGTTATAGAACACATTTTTGGTAAATTTTATTAACGAGATCCACCCTGGCTTTTTGAGCGAAAATTCCTTCTTGTCATGACTGGAGTTGTAGTACAGTGATCAGGTGCGAAAACAGCCGACCACTGTTCAACATGAACAGTGCACGATCCGCTTAGAGCTACGGTTTTCTGTCGGCACTGTCAAATTTACTCCCTCATCATTTTCCGTTCAGAAATATGAAAACAATAGGAACAATAAAATATTCTTCACTCATATGCTATTTTTTCGAGATAGAATGTTTTTTTGGTTTCATTGGGAGATAAAAAATTGTACGGCTCGTAAGCTCATAGCTGTCAATGTCATTTTCGGAACGGGTTTCCATTGCCAGAGTCCGTTCTGATTTGCCATGTACATTTTTGAGCCCTATGTACGACGTAATGTGGGTTTTAGGCTGTAAATTACTCACAAAAGGTATAATAATTTGTGAATATTCATATTTTGGTGTTTTTTTCTGTACATGTTTGCTTTTTAATTGGTGAATTTTACGTTAACGACATAAACTACCGGGGTCAACTGATCAAAGGTCAGCATATGTACCCAACTTCTGCATTTCGCTACGGCACATATTTAGCCATCTCAGGAGGTTTATTTTGGTTCATTTCTTTTTAGTTGTAGAAATTATTGACACTCTCAAAGCCAGGGAAATATATTCAGGTCAAATTTGCTTTTTAGTCGGCGTTTGTCAATTATGTTCGGTAAACTCTTTTAGGTGGTCGCTCGATCAGCTGATCGTTCTGTGCATGAGACTGTTGACCTAGTTTCGTGAACTGTGTTCAAACAATACTAAGTTCTTGATTCATTGATGTAAAATAAAAAGGTTAGAATCAGGCTATCAAATGAATTTTGTTTCTTTCGTCAGAATCATTTGCATTTTTATAATTCTTTTTTTTCACTCGAACCTTCATATAGATTATAAAATAAATTATGTATTTATAACAGTATAGTATATGATAACTTGCATGCAACTCGAAGATTTACTGGAAGAGTTACAAGACTGTTTGTCATGTCCAGAAAATGACACGTCTTCCAAGTGACTGCTGTTATCTGCCTAGAACTGAATACCCATGAGTGTTCTTTCCTAGATTCTAAAATGTTTTTCTTTGTATTTCATAAATATGTGATATATATATATATATATATATATATATATATATATATATATATCAATACACTCCAAAAAGACAACTCCGTTCTTCCTCAGATTCTCGACTTCTCAAGAATTCCAAGAGTTTCCACAAAGACTTTTGGCGAGAGATCTTTCTCTTACATTGGCCCTGCATTATGGAACAAACTTCCTTCTGACCTTCGCCACTCCAGCTCTACCCTTTCTTTCCGTCGTTCCCTCAAGACTTTTCTCTTTAAACAGTAGTTTAACTTTTTTCGTTTTCCTAGTCTCCAGTCCCGGTGGTTCATTCATTTCGCCTGTTATTTTATTTTTATTTGTTGTTACTATTGCGCCTAGAGCTCTGTTCAGAGATTAGGCGCATTACAAATGTACTTTATTATTATTATAATATATATATCAGTATGTCCATAACTCAGTAACCACAAGGGCTACACCCTTCATATTTGGTATGATGGGAGACCTTATGACGCCACAACCTATACCTCATTAATTATGCACATATCTAATTTTGGGCAAGCCGATAGAGCTGGAGGTCTGATTTTTGGTAAATTGGGATAACTATGGGATACAGTTTTTTGGACACAATGTCACGTGACGTCATTGACTTTTGACCTCAAATATACATATTTCTCCATAACTCAGTAACCACAAGGGCACATCCTTCATATTTGGTATGATGGGACACCTAATGATGACACACCTGATTAATTATGCACATATCCAATTCTGGGCAAACCAATAGAGCTGGAAGTCTGATTTTTGGTATATAGGGATAACTGTGGCATAAAATATTTTTGACAAAATATCACGTGACCTTGATGACCTTTGACCCCAAATATACATATATGTCCATAACTCAGTAGCCAGAAGGGCTTCACCCGTCATATTTGGTACCTTATGATGCCACAACCTGTACCTTATTAATTATGCACATATCTAATTTTGGGCAAGCCAATAGAGATGGAGGTCTGGTTTTTGGAATATAGGAATACCATTTTTTATTAGCTCATATTTGGTTTTGTATATAAGTACCAAAAAGAGCTTATTGATATGTCCAATTTATAATATCCTCAGAAATTAATTCAGATGTACTTATAAACATTGGTAAATTCATTTATAAAGCAGAAGAATTGAGAAATCCCATAATAAGCACTGTGACATAGTGTTATTAAGCCCTTTTTTTATAATTTCATGGTTTATTCAATTATTTACTTATCTATCTGCATATTTATATCACTTATATATATATATATGAAATGTATACATTGTGTCTGTGTGATTAAGTAACTTTTTACAAAATATTTTGTAAGACCCTTGCATTTGGGCCGGTGACCTTGAAAAGCTATAAACTTATTATTATATCATACCAAATATGAAGGGTGAAGCCCTTGTGGTTACTGAGTTATGGAGAAATATGTATATTTGAGGTCAAAGGTCATCAAGGTCACGTGACATTGTGCTTTTAAAATACCAGCAAGTCAAGGTTTTCGTTATAAACCATTACACACTGACAAATTAAACACTCTACAAACAAAATATATGAATTTATCAGTTGTCATCATTGATGAACTTAGCATGGTTGGTAACAGTTTATTCAATCAAATTAATCAAGAAATCAAAGTGAATAAAGATATTTGATGGTGTGTGTTACGACCACAGGAAGTCGGCAAGGCATATGGAAATGGCTGTCTAAAGTTGTCTTTAGCAAAGTGGTACAATTCCAAGCGGACCCGCTGGCCGCAACAAAAGATGGTCAAATAGAGGAAACTACACGCAAGTTATTGAGAACATTTCCTTATTCTTATTGAAGAACGTCACGTAGTGATAGCAAGAAAATAACTTTACAATATTGAAATTATCTCTACTCTAAGTGTGACCAAGTAACAAAACGTATTAGTTTTAGCTTTTAAATAAATAACAGAAAGTGTCCACAGGCGCGACGACGAGAGCTCTCTAAACATGAAACACGCTGGTCCATGTGCACAGTGCCAACTCCGTCAGGACGCATCAGTCCAACGAGAACAGCCACGTAGCAGCTCGATGCACAAGTACATTAATCCTCGTAGAAAGTCACAGCATGAAACTCCTACCACTAGGACGTTTCCAAATAACTGTAATGTACTCACAGGAACTCTGATACTAGAACTTCCTCAAGCGTCAACAGGCACACAAAGTTTCTAGACTGCAGTCAGAATTTTGGCACCAGCGGGAAAAAGTCCGTAAAGTCGGCCTCGGTCTTCAAAACTGGGAAACTCAGTGGACATGGACTTCCGACGATCCCAGCACTTGCGGAAAAGTCAAAATGACATGGCAATGAACACGTTTATAAACGACAAAAATACATTATTCATAAACACCTGGTCACACAAATAAGTAAACGAAAGCAAAAGGAATTCAAACTATGTTACCTGCTCACTAGAAAAATGATGGAGGGCGTTTCCCTCGTAACATGTGTCAATAGTCTCTGTAGGTAATATGTTGCAACTCAAACCTGTCATGGATGGATCGATTTTTAAAGATCTATACCAGGGATATGGCCCTTTATCAATAGACCTCTGGAAAGAGTGCTTTACAGAGCATGAACTGACAGATATTATGCGACAGAAAGATGGTAAACATTTTGCAGAATTACTTAATCGTCTCAGAGTTGGCCAATATACACAAGAAGATATAAACCTACTTAAGCAAAAGGCTGACAAATTTTCTGGTCAAGCAGATCAATGTGAAAATGCAATTCACTCGTATACTACAATTGTAAATGTTGAAAAACACAATGAAGCAATTTTCACTAGAGTGCTGACAGAGAAATTACGGTGGCTCACCTGCATTCGAATGCAGTAAATGGTGCTTACTCACTTTACTAGTCACCTGATAATAAACTGCCAGGTACTCCATTAGGACAGATTGGTGTTAATGTATGCAACTTATATTAATGAGCTGAATCATGCTGTATATATAATTAAATGTATCTAACACAAATCTCTTGTATCCCATATCCCAACCCCATTCCTCCAAGTCAATTACTGCTTACCAACAACCAACTACTTAAACTGGCCTCACACTTGAGGAGCTTCAGTGTCCTTGACGCTATTTTTACGCTCCCATATATGCATATGTATATATGCAAATGGGAGGTATTCGTATAAGGTGGAAAAATGGCGTCTGTGTGTATGTATGTAAGTATGAATGTATGTCTGTTAGTCCGTCCGGATCAAAAACTCCTAAACCGTAGCACCTACTGTCCTAGTATTTGGTGTACAGGTGCACCTAGGGGTGGAGATGTGAATTTGTTCAAATGAACATGTCAGTGCCAAAAATATGCAAATGAGGGGGAAAAAAGGAAAAATCCTACAAATGGCTAAAACTCAGTAAGCATTGGTCAGATTTGGTTGAAACTTGGTATGCAGATTTCTTTAGGTATTCTAAATTATGTGTGCAAAAATTGGGATGAAATTTGCATGTTTGTATTTTTAGGGTATTTTTTCCTTTTTTAGTCAAAAAATCTTGTTCTCTGAAATCGCTCGTCTGAATGCTATGAAACTTAATATTCATGTTCCTCAAAATGACCTCAGTCATGCTTGTACAAATTGTAGTTGTATTGTCATATTTGTAATTTTGGGGCAATTTTCCCAATTTTTGATAAAAAATTTTTTAATCCAAAAACTCCTGATTTGATAGCTTTGATACATGTATTTGGTATACAGGTATCTAAGATTAATCTCAATATAATGTATTGAAGGTATGTTGAAACTGGCAATTTTTTTTTATTTTTG
>LD357349.1:0-10506 GCA_001465055.1 Ptychodera flava
GTTCAGTGGTGTAAGAAAACGGATGTTAATTTTGGCATGCATTACGCGCCATACATGGGATTCCACAGCGCTGCACACAGCCTGACAGCTTATGTCTTCCTTACAGCCTTAAGCTTATGCTGCGCTGCAAGATTGATTCTGAGCGAGAATTTACGGGATTTTTGTGCGATAAAGGACATTGATCGTTGTAAGTCGAATGACTTTATGCTTGTGCCTCCTATGTCGCTTTCCCGAAGATTATACTGTACTCATTTATTCAGTTTAACTTACGTTGAGGTGTAGGTTTCGGTTTTATCGCCAACCGGGATCGTCAGGTACGACGTCCACATTGAGCCTTACGACTCGACTGGAACCGCGACGTTACTGAGTCATTAAAATAAAACGATCGTCGGTATTTTCATTCGATTCTCGAGAAAACCTTTAGTTTTAGTGACCCGAAATTTTGTTGGACAAATATACCTTCTATGTTTCCATGTCTAGATTTATCAGGTCACCTTTTTGTAAAAATAACGTGCGAGCTAGCACGGCATCGATCACAACAAATCTCTTGTGTCGCGACACATGCATGTAGGCCTATAAACGGTACCTTGCATGAAAAAAGTTCCGGTTGAAGACGTACAACAGGGATAATTCGGATATCTTATCTATCCTGTTCTACGTCACACAGGTGGCGATTCGGGCCAGTTGATGTGATAAGATCGTGAATCTTCTAATACTTGAAAAAAAATAATGTTGCGAGATGTAATGAACAATTGATTACACTATAATAAAATGGGGAAGAGGCTCCCCACTTTACCGTCCAAAGGTTTGTTTTGCGTTTGTGTTCGTTTCTTTTCGGATTTGAGTGCAATAGGATCCCTGCATTACTATCCGATTGTTTGTGTTACCATATGCCTGCCTACACTGCTGCATTCGTTCGCGATTTTAGAACTGTTGTCTTCTTAACTGCCGACAGCTCGACGACAGGAATTGGAAACTGGACACACATGAAAATCGGGAAACATTTGCAAGCGAACGACCGATAAAGTGATAGTAATTGTCTCTCCTTGTAGACCGACAGACTTGACCATTACTTTCTTTTAACATTTTATATTAGCATTCAGTACTTTTCTCATATTTAGTTTTTCGAATGAAATGCTAAAAAAAGAAACAAAAATGAGCGTTACGAACGGGCGACCCGTCCGTCCCCGAACCTTTTATTTTTGATATAGGTTTTCTGTTTGTGAATTCTTCCCATCAAATCTGATTGAAAAAGCGCTGAAGTCGTGGTTCTTAATATTTTAAAAGTGGGAGAAAGAACTACCGAGGTAGGAAAATGCAGGTCATAAAATCTCACAGTTTGTGAGGATTAAAACATGTACAGAGAATGTATCAATTATGAAGAGCAAAAATCGGAAAACTTGCAGCATGCATGTACTTTAATTTGTAGTGTGTGGCAAAAGGTTTTGAAATGTGTCCTGTCAAATTTGATGGCCCCGAAAATTCGGCTGACGCGGCTGTGGGAAGCACTTCGCAATACTACCGACCCGCCCAGCCTCTCTGTTGTTGCTTGTGCTCGTTACAAAAAACTGCCTCTCTTTAAAATTGTACGGGTGTCAATATATTTAATTCGTTGCAGTCACTGTAACTAAATGTCGGACTCTTTAAAGGGCAGAACTGGAACTTTTTATTCAAACAAACGCAAAACTAAATTCACAACTTGAACTTCAAACGTCTGACGCTACAGGACTTTGTACTGTATACATACTGTGTAATCTAGACAAATAAACTTTTGACATAGTATCTTCTATCTTCTATCCTATTCGGTTGAAATCAGCGTAGATTTGGCTCATGTAAACGGTGTTAAATGTGTTCCGTGTTTTAGCTCCGCCGAGAAAATCTACAACGACTAATCACTCTTTCAGTTTCACTGGACAAACATGGTGTGATGCGTGTGAAGCTTTGGATCGTTAGACCTGCTACTCGGTTTATGAAAGGGCAACCCTTCACAATAATGAGAGCCGTACAACATTGTCTAACGGCCAATAGCTGATTCAGGGGTGAATCATACTATGTCTGGATTGAGAATGGCGGATTTAATTTCAAAAACAATTTTTTTTCTATTATGATGGTAATTTTAATACTTGTGACATCGACTTGGTAACTCATACAGAGCGTTTCACCTATGGCTACTGCAACTCAGCGTATGAGACGGACACAATCCACGTACAAAACAAACGATTAACTTGGGTATTTGACAGTCACCAACTCATTGATTAATTACAGTAAACCAGCATAGGGCAGCCGCTCTGGCTAGACTGAGAGAGACACTTTATCTACAATGTGTGGCTTTTTAGTTAGTTTCTGTTGAGAATACCTTCACCTCTTGAACTCTTAGCTGAAATTGTAAAAATAAAAAAAAGTTACATTGTAGATCAAGTCTAGCCAACTGTTTATCTCTCGGTCCAGACAGCGTCTGCCCCATCTCAGCTTATTCGTCATGCGATGCGAGAGCATACAGCTCATATTGTGATTTTGCAGCCAGACAATGCCACCTGTCTTGCTTATAACTAGAGTTGTTTAAACTAAAGACAAAGGCGTGTCTCGTGTTTTTGGCAGGTATCATAGGCTTGAAGATAAGTATGACATGTCTCTCAGACCGATGATCACTATGGCATCAGTGATATCATTCCGTAGATCGTTAACCATTCCTATTTTGGCTCACAATATTGGTATAAGGCGGATGCCACATGTAGGGCAGGATGCAATTACCCTTTCGAAAAACTTGGCATCACTTCTTGATTTTTAGAGTTCTTCTTTCTTTCATGACTTTGACTGTGGTATGTGTACGCTACTCTTGTCATAGTCAATGCTTTACTGTCTTGTCCTATTTTTGTAATATGTAATAACTATGTAAAATGACTTTTGACCCATGTTTGACAACTTGTGGGTATAGTCACTAATAATTCAGTATGCATCACTTAATGTGGCCCGGTGCATAGTACACACAGTTGTAAATGAGATGTTACCTTCATGAATGCTTCCCACTTCGGACTTGTGTAGCTGTTGAGAACTATCGCAATGTCAAGTACGTTTGGATTCTTTTGTGTCATATCCATGAAACACTGACCACCTGGTTTCAAACTCTGGTATATACCTTCCAAGGCGGTCTTGTAATCTTTCATCCAGTGTAAGGCAAGGTGTGCGACGACTTTGTCGAAAGAATTTCTGTACTCTTGATATGTTGACAGCTTTGTAGCATCGCCGACACTGTAGGTTATGTTCTTAGCTTTGGAGATTTCCTTGGCTTCTTTGATCATCTCCGGGGAGATATCAAATGCTTCATGATGAAACAAAATCCAAACATGAATAAATGAATGAATGAATGAATGATTTATTTCACCAGATACTTCACAGTATATACAATAAAGAAAATGAAAAAGAAACGGTGTCTTGCTAAAGTTGTACAAAATTCAAAACAGAAAGAACATTGCAGCATTATATAATCTGGTGGGGACAATGAAAATAGTCTAATAGGACTAGTCGAGTTCATGGCCCCTGAGTATACTAATAATTATTCAGTACAAGATTAAGTGTGATGGAGAATGGAAATATACAGTTTTAATGCAAATTCAGTAAATGATGTTTCAATGCGGACTTGAAAACTTGTCTACTTGACAATTGATTGAGATAGCTAGGCAGTGAGCTTGGGACACGAACATTGGCAACTTGTGTTAAACGTGTTGGATACGAGTGCTTTGAAATCTCATAATAGCGTTCAACTGTATGAGGAAGATTGTTATTTTTCAAATTATAAACAAATATACAAGACTAATATTTACTCAGTTTGTAAATATCTAAAATATTCAGTTTGTAAAACAAAGGTTCGGAATGAGCAATAAAATGAGAAAAGGTTATTGAGCGAACAATTCGTTTCTGAAGGCGAAAAATTGGCTATAAGTGTGTCCCCAGATTTCCAAACAGTAGATTAGGCCTATATGAGGTAAAATGAATGCATTTTATAGTTGAATGAGAATGGATTTTGGAACATATATAGTGTCTTAGTCGTGTGATAATACCAATCTTGAGTGTCATTATTTTAGTAACCTTCCTTATATGATATTTTAATAACAAAGAATAATCTATTACAACCTCTAAATAGCTGGCAAAAGAATGTTTTTCTATGGTATCATTCCCAATTGACGATTTAAAATGTGATGTTTCTCTGAGGTGTCTTTATGATCATATAATTGGTGAAGCTTTGAATCAATAACATACATACATACTAATACATACATACATACATACATACATACATACATACATACATACATACATACATACATACATACATACATACATACTTACATTTACCTTCACACACTTATTTCAATTTAGAATTCAAAGCATGTTAGCGCTTATATCTAGGCTTTCATAAAATATACACTTCAATTTGCGTGTGAGCTTAGTTGTTTGTAGACTCAGGGGATTTATTTTCTTGACGTGCTTGTCCTGGTCACTCGTACTATTTGATATCTCTATACACGATATTAAATAACACACAACAAATATACAGCTTTTTATCGCTTTGAGGACTAGAATGCAATGTTTGTCCCTTTCTCCTCTGTCATAGAACCTTTGCCCAAGCTACTAGACAGATAAATTTCACCTTGAAAAGTTTTCGGGCGCCAAAAATACCTATGAACAAGCTAAGTCGCGATACTGACAAACACTGTTATTTTTTCTCACAGTCCTTGACATACACAAATAAGACTTTGCACATTACATAAGTATGCGACTTTTTTTGGATAACTGGCCAACAATCGAGTTGACTACCTTGTGACGACATCACGTGGGTGGCGTTAGCGTCTTTAGCAAATTGAAGAGGCAATTTCGTGTTGCAATGGTCTTAGGACTTGTTGTAAATCCAACCGGCATGCCGTTGTATTTGTGGGAGATTGAAAATTTCTGTGTTTAACTAAAGATTTTGCTGTGACATCAATGTGAGATGACTGTCAACTAATTTTAAACATGAAATCTGTTTTACGATCAACCTAATCAAAATTAGCTAATTGCTACCGTGTTATCACTTTAAAAATCATTGATTTCTCGATGCTGATGTAAGAAACGCGTAACCATTCTACATTCACTTTTCCCAACGGGTGCAATCCTTAATAATCCCTCTAATATCTCCGCATTACAATGCACTCGGATGTAAATCCCTGTACTTTGTAAAGAACTTTTTATTATCTAGCCTGGTCTAGGCTTGACTCTTACCTGTTACTCTTGCTACATGTTTCGCTAAAAGTGTTGTCAGAGAGCCTACCCCACAGCCAACGTCAAGCAAAACATCTTTCCGATTCAATTGCATTGCCTTGGAAACCCCTTCCATAAACTGCGAGGCATATGCAAACGACATGGGAGAAAATGTCTTCACCCGGCTGAAATTCATCGTGTTTATTGCGTACCCGTGGTGCCCTGTAGCTGTATCTGAATCGTTACTGAGGAATATGAGAAAGAAAGGTAGAAATAATAAACAATCGGTGGAAGTTTTGTATCTTAAATGATTAATTTATCTGCTTTACCCCCATCAGTAGTCATTTTTTGTTCATTCACCACTATATCCAATTATTGATTCATTAAGTTAAGTATTTATTAATTTTTTAAGTAAATCAGGGTATTTTACTTATTTAAGTAACTAGTAAAACATAGATTGGAAACACGAGTCTATTGCAGGCAAGCATTCATATTAGTTTTGGTGTCAGTGAAAGTTTTGAAAACGTTGCACTTTGATTATTAGCTCATTCATATATTTAATGCACGTCTGTAATCAAGCTGCATATCAAAACTTGATGCAGTGGATTTGGTCGATCGTTTAAGATACTAGTATTGGTCATACTTGTGTCATAGTGATGCCGAAAGTTTGAAATTCATAAAGATGCATATTTACTGGCTTATATCAAAACTGAATACATACAATTAGATGAAACATCATTGGTAAATTGCTCTTCCTTAGATATCGTGTAAGTTTCATCAGCATAATAAACTATAATTAGCTAATTTGATTTAACGAACTGGCAAGGTACATTGGTCATACTTAGTTTTTAATGATACCCAAATTTTTAAGAGGACTAAATACTGACTATCAGCTCATTTGCATATTTATTGATTTATTGTTATATTAAAGGCCAAATATCACAACTGAATGCACTGAATATTACCAGACTTCCGAAATACATTGTTTATACTCATTAATGATTATGCCAAACGCTTGATGAGCACCATATACTGATTATTGGTTGATCTGCGTATTGAATGAATTTCTACAATTATGCCATGTATCAAAACTGTAGTTATTATATTTGATCAAACTTCCGAAGTACATTGTTCATGCTTAGACATAGTCAGACTGACAGTTTGATTAGGATGGTGCATTTATCATTTATCATTATCATTAAGGCGATGTATCAAAACTGAAAGCATTAAATCTGATCCGACCTCTGGTCTTACCAAGGTTTGGTTGTGGTGTCACGTTGATGACCATGACTTAGTCATTATTTAATCATTTGCATGGTTGAAAACTTCCGTAATTTCCCTATATATCACCGGGAGAGCTGAAGGCACTAAATTTTGTCGTACTGGTGACGTGCATTTGAGCCTGGGTTTAGTTATAGTGATATTTTGAAGAGGGCGACATATTATTATGGACTCATGTGTATATTCCATGTAAGGCCACTTTCATGACCCCTGCATGACCTCCGCCATCTAAATTAGATTGTTAGATTGTTAGCAGTTGCACATTTTGTATACTCGGTTGTGGCCAGCATGTAAGTTTAAAGGCAAAAGTGACTGTGGTGTACCATAACGATCAAATCGTCGTCCCTTTCAGTCGGATATTTAACATGAGTTACTATTTTGACTTGTACATATCTAGTTTTGAGTCGCTGTGTAACCCTGCCACTTCCGGGAGTGTCTTATTCTGCCTGACAGCAAAGAGGCGTGGGACAGGTAGCGCCACGGATCGTGGAAAGTGTATACGTTTTTGGGGGCTTTGGGTAATGCTAGTATTACAAGCCATTCTGTTGCTATGAACAGTAGATCACCTACCTTCCGACTTTTCTATTTTGTTGAGATTACCGTTGCTGTCGATATCAGCTGCCTTCCATACAACAGTAAAACCTTGTGTCATATGACTTTACGTCGGGGTCGTGTTCTCTTTACACCTCGTGACGTTATTGTTAGTTCAGGGTTGAGTGGGTCAAAGTTGAACACATGCATCGCGCTAATTGACTTTTCACTCTTGAATATATGTATGTTGTTAATACTACCTTATCATTGTACAAACATTTTAATAGCCTTCAAAATGTACCGTAAACCAATAGTTGAATTATTGACAGAGAGTCGGGGGATAATAAAACAGTGGATATAAACTACAGTAGTACTGTTTGGAATATAACATTTCGTTACCAAGAGGGCCTCCCTTTTCTTAGTTCAGGCAAAGTAGACACATGTACTGCCTTTTACAAGAAAGAAATTGTGTTGTAAATAAGTTGTTCGCTAAGGAAGAGTTCAGTTATTATGGTCTAGGGTGGGCTGGCAAATTCTTCCTGCGCATGTCAAAATAAGTGACCCCCCCCCCCCTACCAAATGCACCAAAAATTGATGACCCCTTTTAAGATGACAAAAAATTCATGACCCCCCTCCCCCTCATTGCATGAGTAAAGCTGCACACACATACACCTCTGGAGTAAGGTATATTCCCAAAAAAGAGATTCTCAGATTTTTTCAAATGACCTGTTCAAATTTCCCCTTCTTCTATAATTTTGAAATTGCCCCTCAAAGGTACTGTACAGAAATTATAGGTGGATCGCAATATTTTTGCGCAAGCGTGTGTGTACAAAATGTTGATACTTCGAGTTAATTGATAATCAGCTGTCGATGATGTTGATTTACTATACATGGTAGTCTATGAGAAAACTATGTAATACTTTTTTCAATACAAAACTATATCTATGCATTTATAGATATTTGACGATTGACATAAAATTGCTAAATTGGAATAAGATTGTTACAACTGGTATGTGGACAAAATATTTGATTTATATTTTCACCAAAAATGTTCATCCACTTTACATGGGAGTCTATGATAAAATTGTGAATAATTTTTTTTCCAATGAAAACTTGCTATACTTGTGCATACACAGAACTGAATAATTAACATAATTGTACTTGATTAGAATATGATGGGTAAGGGTGCATATTATGTGTAGAAGAAATCTGATTGATTTTGGAATTTCACTGAAAATGTCCATCCACTAACATACATGGGAATCTATGAGGTTAACTATGAATATTTTTTTTCAAGTACAAAAATAGGTGAATCTGTGTATTTATGTATTCTCGATTATTAATATTAATGTATTTGATTAGACTACAGACACACACAGGGCAATATTAGAATAAATATGACAACACATCAAGTATGTTTGGTACCTATTACTCGAGTTTCACGCATACACGCGATCGTCAGATAGGTAGATTTTATCGTGATTTTATTATTATTTATTAAAATCTACCTATCTGACGATCGCGTGTCTGCGTGAAACTCGACGAGTAATAGGTACCAAACATACTTGATGTGTTCTCATATTCTAATATTGCTCAGCATCCCTGCCTCGGGCAATTTACCCCTCTGAGAAGATACAAACAAGTTTTGGTATATATATATATATATATATATATATATATATATATATATATATATATATATATATATGTAACCTCGATCAGGATCAGGATCAGGATCGACGTGGACTCTGAACCCTGAACAATTCTGGAGAGTGTCTATTGAGTGAACACTATAATTGATATGAACTTGGATAGGGTGTGTCTAGAGTTTCTGTATGTTTAAACAGTATTGCCGGCTAATCATTGTAGACTTTTTATCATCATTAGTGTGTAGTGAAATAAACCTCAACATAAACTGCAACTCAAATTGTGCGATAATCATTCTTTTCCTTCGTTGTTGATTGGATAATATGAACTTGGGTCCAGGTTTAGTTGACTGACAGTTCAGTTACCTGGGTTACATATATATATATATATATATATATATATATATATATATATATATATATATATATATATATATATATATATATATATATATATATATATATATCGAAGTTGTACGGCTCCGCGAAAAACACTCGTATACGATGACGTCAAAGAGAGAAAAATACCACGGGATTATATATAATTATCACATACATAGATCCAGTTATCCCTATAGTATGACGTCTGACTACAGGTATATATGACTACGATGAATCCATATTCCGCACGTGGTAGATATGGGACCCGGACTACTTTTAAAACGTAAACAAAAACCCAGCTGTTCAGAATTTATTTTCAAATCCCGAAAATGAAAAAGTGGGAGAGTAATGAAGCATAAGAAAATATGGAGTATAAAAATATAAGTGTAAAATACAAACTACCGTTGATGCTAGAATTTTTTTTTTCTTTGTCATTGATTTACTATCGAAACGTTTGATTTCTACACCATTGACATTATGTTACCGACATTTTGTGTTGACTGTTGTCTACCTCGTCAAAAGAGCCCTTGCCTATGTCCACCAAAACAACATAATAAGCATAGCCGTTAACCTAAGACACATACCAATCATCCCTGCTGCAGTAAGAATTTTTTCTGAAGCAACATTGACGGGCGGACTTCAAGTTCAACATCACAATCAATGTTGCCGCGGCAACGAGTCGAGTACCCGGGTCGAGCCGAGGAAGCTAAGAGCGTTCATCATTCCTGACAGCAATGACGATACTCCTGACTTGAAACTCATCAGAAGAATCACCATTTTATTATTCAAGAGCGACAAGTTCACGAGTACGTAAAACATAATAACTGGTAATTTCGAAAAGCAGAATTCTTTGAATGATGTTCGAATATTGACAAAAATAACTCGGTCTCGGTAGCCGCGGCTGAGTGTCGCGACGTCCCGCTTGCACGTCCGATAATTTTATGAATGAATTTTCAATCTAATTGATATTATAGTAAGTACCAAATAAATACCTTGCATTAAAAGTTCAGACTTTCCTATTTCCGCTTGATTTGCACAGAAAAAGCTCTACGAGAGACGCTAATTATCCCTAGGACAAGCTTCGGCGTGCTCGAAGTGAACCTCAACATGTACAGCTGAGCTGAGTCAAATCAGCTGTGACCCAGCCGCGACCGCAGAACCCTAGCGTATGAACTCTTGTAAAATATCCCCTCTCGTTCTTTCACAGTAATTATCATTCCTGAAAGGTTTATTAACGGAAAACTGGGTCTATGCATGTGATAAATATACAATCTCCCCCGTATTCCTCACTCGTGTGTCTGTGTCGCGGACGAGTGATTCCCCGTGTAGCGGCCGTATCCCCCCTCGCCTACGGCTCGGAGAGATACGTCCGCTGCACGAGGAATCACTCGTCCACGAAGCAGCCAAACTCGTTCGGAATACGGGGGGATTT
>LD357349.1:10520-22083 GCA_001465055.1 Ptychodera flava
TATATATATATATATATATATATATATATATATATATATATATATATATATATATATATATATATATATATATATACCCGTATATCCCCCATATATAAATATATATATATATATATATATATATATATATATATATATATATATATATATATATATACAGTGGTGGATGAAAAGTGACCCATGTCACCACAAACAAAGTGACCAAATCACCAAATAATGGCATAATAATGATGAAATAAGTTCCAAATCAAGACATCAATGCTGAATAATGTCAAAACAACCGAATTACCAAATAAGTTCATAATCATGTCAAAATAATATCCATATAATGATCAAATAATTGCAAAATAATGGCCAAATACTGATATAATTATCATTAAATCACCAAACAATGGAATAATAATAGTGAGATAAGTTTAAATAAGGTTTTCAAGATAATTTTGGCGGTGTTCTCACCCCATAAACCAAACCATTGTCAATTTCCTGGATGTGACGCTAGACCTGAAGAGTGGTAAGCACACGCCATACATGAAACCGGGTAATGTGCCATTGTCATCTTCGCTTGCCAAGGTCTCCGCTACGGGCAGCTGGATGCTTCCCGAAATCAGACCTTGGGTGATAGACCCCCTAGATCGTGTTTTTTAAAGCGCCACCACACGACTGTATGTGACCAGTAAATAGCCAATCAGATAATCGGTTACTACGAATGTTGTAGTATAGGTCTTTTCCCACTTTTTTTTGGTGTTACATTTACAAGTATTCGTGGTCACTGTTTACATTTCATGCTACTGAAATCTACTGCTGAAATAACTGATGTGTTCAAAACGTCAAAACAAAGGCCCAGCCGCCAGCGCGTCTTACTGCAAGATATTCCCAGCTGTCGCTCAACTTGTAAGGTGAAAACATCAACCCGCCACACTCAAAAGATCGTGGCGCGAAATAGAAATGTTCTGCCCACCGAAGCAAATCTGTTAAACCACTCCTCCAATTTTGACCTCAAAAATTCACGATAAACCCATTACTCAGACGTTGTTCAGACATTGTGGTCCTGTCAACTGGCGCGACCGGCAGCTATTCTGTTGTTCATATTTTGGGAACATTGTAAAAATTGTGAGACGATGAACAGGATTTACCCGAACAGAACATCGACACGCCGCGGGAGAAAAAACTAGAAGCATTGCTCGAAAACATGGACTAGGACTTTGTGAAATATGCAAGAACTGGAAATCAAAGAACCGGATTTTGTTTGGGTGTTGTTCAGAAAAAAATCACTTATTCATCACTGTAAGCAATATACTCATCGGTGAATTTCATAGACTACAAGCGTCAGTTTTTTCAAAGTCTGCACTATCGCCATATTCGTCGATTTTTTTTTCTTTGAGAGATATCTAATACGCTTCACACGATACAAAGCGTTGCCATACATTTCGTAACCCACGATCACTGAAACGGAACTTTTCGCCACCTCTCTGAATGACGAGAAAATCGCCCGTAACTTTATCCCCACCACGCAGTAAGATTTCCATGCATGACAATCAAATCCTGTATTGAACTCAGGCAAGATTGCCTTCCCACTCCTAAATCTCCGTTTGAGCCATTAGGGTGTCACAGGACGAAGGTAAACCAGAGACTTGGTTCAAGTCGGTGAATTTTCAAAAAAGAAAATGATTTGTAAAAGTTCCTCTTGTAAAATTTGGTAGCGATCGAACGCGTTTTTATTTAGTCTGTGCAGCTATAGCAGAAGTGAGTTAATTTGTGGCAGGTAAAACTTCCCTGTATCGCGTTCACCCCACTCAACGCGTTCACATAATCCTACTCACACATTTCACATGAAAACAGAACACAGATCATTGCATTCCAGCCGTTCACCTAACTTACATGTTCACAATCACGCACTTGAACCAAGTCTAGTAAACCAGTAAGTAAATCGAGAGAAAAGCTGTGCACAAACAGTGCCTCGTTCAAAAGCTGTATATACAAATTTGAATTACACCATGACGCTTGTAGATAAATGTAGTAGAGATCAAGTTGAAAATTGTCCACCACTTATTATAACACACAAGGTAAATTGGGCAATTGTGGCCCATGAGGGAATTTTGGCCCACAATACGTTCTCTGCATTTTAAAGCGCCATCTATCAACAAGGAGGGCATACAAACGTATGCCTGTATAGAACCCGGATGTTGTTTTCAAAATCGGCCATTTTCTGAGCCTGTGGACGGAGAGGGGTACGAGAGCGTGGATTATTACCCGAAGAAGAGTGTAAATAAGTGACGTACCTACTTGATATGGAAGCCATGGGATTTGGCTTAACAGTAACTGACACATGTAGACTAGCCTATGAGATAGTAAGCATATACCCAGCACGTAAACATCCATTTAATAGAGTAACAAAGACAGCAGGATAATGACTGGTTTCGTGCATTCAGCAAAAGACACTGAAATATCCCTGCGTTTTCCTAGAGGCACTTGCAGTTCACCGTGTGAAAAAGGGGAAACATAGAAGTGAAGAAAGAATACTTCAATAGACTTGAATGAATATTGACTGACTTATAATTGAAAGATAAACTAGGTCAAATATATAATGCTGATGATATAGGCATTTCTCTTGTTCCAAAGGCAGGGAAGATTATTGCCATAAGGGGTAAAAAGAATATACACGTCCAAACAAGTGGAGATAAAGGCATCAATACCACTGTTCTAGCATGTGGGAATGCTTCAGGAAATGTACTACCACCATTCATTATATTCAAAGGTGAACAGCTTTCAGTAGATCTGATGTTTTCTGCTCCACCAGGGAGTGTATTTGGCCACAGCACATCTTCTTATATTGATGCTGAACTGTTTTACAAGTGGTTTGTACATTTCCAAAGGAGTATCCCACCTGCACGACCAGTGGTATTACTAATAGATGGCCAAGGATCTCACATTTCTCTCAAAGTGATCAAACTTTTCAAGGCACACAGTGTCACTCTGTTCTGTTTTCCACCTCATACAACCACCCTATACCAATCACTAGATGTGTGTGTGTTTAGGCCTCTAAAAATCAAGATAAAGTGGATGCACTCACATACTGTCAAAACTCTGAGCAGAAATGATTTCTGCAGTGTCTTTAGCATAGCATGGATGCATGCTATCACTCCAGCAAACCTTGTGAGTTCATTCAAGAAAACTGGAATACATCCATTTGATTCAGACCAGATAACACTGGGAATGCTTGCCCCTTCAAAGGTGACAGAGGTGGAAAACAAGCAAGGTGACTCTGATGTGCATGATCAAAACAACAGTGCTGATGTGTGTGAAAAGGAAAAGCAGCTAGATCTGGATAACAAATCACATGGTACCATCAGTGGAATTTTTGTATTCCCAAAAATGACAAGGGAGGTAGAATCAGGGGAGGGACAAATGAAAAGCAGAAGGGTGAGTAAATCCAGAGTGTTAACTCAGGATGAATTCATTAAAGAAATGGAGGAGAAAGAGGCTCAAGAAATAAAGCAAAAGGAGGAAAAAGAAAACCGTAAGAGGGAAAGGGAGAAAAAGCGTGTAATCAGATTAAAAGAAATAGTAGAAAGAAAGACAGAGGCAGCTGAGAAAAAGCTACTGCTAAAGGCAAAAAAAAAAGAGATGGAAACAATAAAACAGGAAGAGAAAAAGTGTGTAATCAGATTAAAAGAAATCGCAGAAAGAAAGACAGAGGCAGCTGAGAAAAAGCTACTGCTAAAGGCAAAAAAAGAAGAGATGGAAACAATAAAACAGGAAGAGAAAAAGTGTGTAATCATATTAAAAGAAATCGCAGAAAGAAAGACAGAGGCAGCTGAGAAAAAGCTACTGCTAAAGGCAAAAAAAGAAGAGATGGAAACAATAAAACAGGAAGAGAAACAGGAAAGAGACGAGAAAAAAAGGAAAAGAGAATTTAAAAAGAAAAAAGAAGCACAAAGAGATAAAATGTATTACCAGTACAATAAATAAGAGAAATAAGAATGCAAAACTTGAGAAGGTGCCTGATGATTTTGATAATCCTGAGAATTATTGTGGTTCATGTGATGGTAATTCCTATGATGATGAATCAGAGGAGGAATGGATTCAATGTCAGTATTGCTTTAAGTGGTTTCACTGCCTTTGTCAAGGCATGCTTGGTGAAAACAGAGGCAAATTTTTGTGTGATAAGTGTGAAATTGAAATATTTGAATCCTGAAAATTTTAATGACTCGATAAATTTCAAATTTTCCTTGTTTAGGAAAAAAAAATCAGCCTTAACAGCAGTTTTACAAATGAATTTTTGCTGTTTGTTGTTTGAATAAAGTTAACTTGTGATTTAATTTAAATTCTAACCATTACTAGGTGTGGTGTAAATGTTTTTTTTAAGGTATGTATGATGGTCCACAATACCCATGTAATGCATATGAAATTTACCTCATTAAATATGCAAATTTATGCGAGATTATGCTAATTTAGGTGCAAGTTCATGTTCCAGTTCCCCATGAAATTTTGGAGATGAAACTTTCCTACAGTTTGAAATTGCCAGGACCATTGTGAGTGGAGTAAATAAAAAACTAATCTCATTTAAGTACTTCTATGGGCCACAATTACCCAAGTTACCTCATCATTCCTATCAACAGCTGGAAGTGGAACAGGCTGAGGGTCATGTTAGCATAAACACCAAAGTAGTATTCTCGCAGCAAAATCTTCAGTTTGGCGTTATAAAACCTCACATGAACATTGGCACTTTTAAAAATATGTGAACGTGAAGACATGTCTAGCCAAATTCTCGGGAAGAGATAAATTAAAATTGACATGATGTAAATATCGGACACACCCGAGGCCGGGCGGCTCAGCTGGCCATTTCTGTGACGGAGTGATCAGCTACGCTTCCGCAGGTTTTTTTCTTGATTAAGTGTCAGCGATATAAAGCACAGAGTTCATTTTTTCATGACTGCAAAATTCTCAAAGAAGCTAAAATATTTTAGGGGAGACTTAGTCGAGCAGAAGGGAACAGATGACGACAACGCGACTGCTTCGTCAACAATATCAGTATGAAACTTCTTTGCTACACGTTGTGTCACTGCTACTGGCAGCGCCGTGCTGTATTATAGAGTCAGTCAATCACTACGTAAACTTTTTAGGAATATAAAATTAGATCTCCTAACGTTACTAATTATAGAGTCACACATACATGAGGTGTAGTACTTGTATTTATTTATTTATTTATTTATTTATTTAAATCACTTTCGTAAAGCAGCTGGATCGACGTTCAGTCCTGGTGGATGTAAACACGGCCATACTTTAATATCCGCGGGCCCCCGCATCCCCTTGACATGTTTCGGTCAACCTGTCGCAGTCTTGCTGCTGTTCTCGCTCTTGTCCACAGTTGATGATGATACACGCGAACGCTTTCTGGTGACAATAGTCGTACTGGTACGGCATTGCGATCACATAATCGATGTAGTAGCTCCAGGAATTAAAGTCTATCTATCTTACCGTACATCTGGCTTCCGAACCGTGTTTATTCGACGCGGAGTCACGGTACTCGAAAATGTGCACCCCAGAAAACGCTTGTCTGAATGCCTCTTTTCCGACCCTTTCTTGTAATTTTGGCAAATGCGGCTAATACGGCTTATCCTAAAATGCAATAAACTGGCAATGGCTGCGGTTACTTCAGCCACCAAAAGCGTAACTTCTCACTATGTTGAAGCCACAGCGGTAAGCATTCGCCATGGCCGAGGTGAACACACTCACTCGTGCGTTCTGTTAGTTACGTCATTTTCGGTGGCAACGCCCGCAAAGTCCGAAACGACCCGAATGGAAGCCAACTTCAAAGTCGCACAACATATTGCATTTTTATATTTAACCACGTCGTTTCTTTGGGGTGATGCATTTATTTGATAAAGTAGGGATGGCAAAATCATATAGCATGGCTCATTTTAAGCAAAATTAACTTTGAATTTATGCGGGACATACAATTTAAGCTAAGAGTCCAAGAGGTGAACGTATTCTCAACAGAAACTAACTAAAAAGCCACACATTGTAGATAAAGTGTCTCTCTCAGTCTAGCCAGAGCGGCTGCCCCATGCTGGTTTACTGTAATTAATTAATCAATGAGTCGGTGACTGTCAAATACCCAAGCTAATCGTGTGTTTTGTACGTGGATTGTGTCCGTCTCATACGCAGAGTTGCTGTAGCTAGGTGAAACGCACTGTATGAGTTACCCAGTCGATGTCACAAGTATCAAAATTACCATCATAATAGAAAAAAATGTTTTTGAAATTAAATCCTCCATTCTCAATCCAGACATAGCATGATTCACCTCTGAATCAGCCATTGGCCGTTAGACAATGTTGTACGGCACTCATTATTGTGAAGGGTTGCCCTTTCATAAACTGAGTAGCAGGTCTAACGATCCAAAGCTTCACACGCATCACACCACGTTTGTCCAGTGAAACTGAAAGAGTGATTTGTCGTTTGTAGATTTTCTCGGCGAGGTTAAAACACGGAACACATTTAACACCGTTTACATAAATCTACGCTGATTTCAACCGAATAGGGTGACATTAGATACTATGTGAAAAGTTTATTTGTCTAGATTACACAGTATCTATACCAGTAGAAAGTCATGTATCCTGTAGCGTCAGCCGTTTGAAGTTCAAGTTGTGAATTTAATTTTGTGTTTTGTGTTTGTTTGAATAAAAAGTTCCAGTTCTGCCCTCTAAAGAACCCGAAATTGAGGCACAGTGACTGCTACGAATTAAATATATTGACCCCCGTACGATGTTAATAAGCGGCGGTTTTAGGTAACGAGCACGAGCAACAACAGAGAGGCTTGGCGGTCCGGTATAATTGCGATTTGCTTTCCAAATCTGGTCCACGGCCGCATCAGCCGAATTTTAGGGGCTATCAAATTTGACAGGACACATTTCAAAACCTTTTGCCACATACTACAAATTAAAGTACATGCATGCTACAAGTTTTCCGATTTTTGCTCTTCATAACTGATACATTCTCTGTACATGTTGGTATCCTCGCAAATTGTGAGATTTTATGAGCTGCATTTTCCTACGTCGGTCGTTCTTTAATTCTCCTTGTCAACGACTTCAGCGTTTTTTTCAGTCAGATTTGATAAGAAGTAGTGAAAAAGATATTCAGAAACAGAAAACCTACATCAAAAAGTTCGGGGACGGACGGGTCGCCTGTTCGTGACGCTCATGTTTGTTTCTTTTTGTTTAACATTTTATTCGAAAAAACAAATGTTTGTAAAGTACTGAATGCTAATGTAAAATGATAAAAGAAAGTACTGGTCAAGTCTGTCGGTCTTCAAGGACAGACAATTACCATCACTTTATTGGCTGTTCGTTTGCAAATGTTTCCCGATTTTCATGTGTGCCCAGTTTCCAATTCACTGTCGCCGAGCTGTAGGCAGTTAAGAAGACAACAGTTCTAAAATCGCGAACGAATGCAGCAAAGTAGGCAGGCATATTGTAACACAAACAATCGGATAGTAATGCAGGGATCCTATTTCACTCATATCCGAAAAGAAACGAACACGAACGCAGAACAAACTTTTGGATGGTAAAGTGGGGAGCCTCTTCCACATTTTATTATATCAATTGTTCATTACATCTCGCGACATTATTTTTTTCAATTATTAGAAGATTCACGATCTTATCAAATGAACTGGCCCGAATCGCCACCTGTGTGAACAGGACACATAAGATATCCGAATTACCCCTGTTGTACGTCATCAACCGGAACTTTTTCGTGCATAGTACATAGTTTATACATGCAGGCGTCGCGAGACAAACAGATTTGTTGTGATCGATGCCGTGCTCGCTCGCACGTTATTTTTACAAAAAGGTGACCCGATAAAACTAGACATGGAAACATAGAAGGTACATTTGTCCAACGAAATTTCGAGTAGCTAATACTATAGCTTTTCCCGGGAATCGAATGGAAATACCGACGATCATTTTATTTCAATGGCTCAGTAACGTCGCGGCTCCAGTCGAGTCGAAAGGCTCATGTGGACATTGTACCTGGCGATCCCGGTTGGCGATAAAACCGACTACACCTCAACGTAAGTTAAACTGAATAAATGAGTACAGTATAATCTTCGCGAAAGCGACATAGGAGGCACAAGCATAAAGTCATTCGACCAACAACGATCAGTTTCCTTCATCGCACAAAATTCCGTAAATTCTCGCTCGGAATCAAACTTGCAGCGCGGCATAAGCTTAAGGCTGTAGGGAAGACATAAGCTGTCGAGCTGTGTGCAGCGCTGTGGAATCCCATGTACTTCGGAAGTTGACTCAGACAACACTCAAAACGGAGTTTCCGTCAAGTAAAAAAATTAGGATGTATCCAGGGCGTGATATGTATTACTGCAAACATCAAAGTCCGTAAGACGAAAACATTGACGACCGAGATCGGGATTGACAAGTTGACACCGGCAGAGACCGGTGACTGTACACCCAGTGTGTCATCGAACGGAATCTTTCGCGCTCGCAAAGGTCGTAAACATGTGTGATATTTTGAAAGCCACGGCATCTCTGAGAATGGGAATTACTGTTTCGATTGTGTGGTTGCATTTACTTCATAAATCTATTTATAAATATTCTAAGTAATCCGAATACTATGGCTATCCGTCGCTAGCACCGTGAAAGCCAAGTCCGCCGATGGCCACCTCGCCTTGGCAACGGTAAAGCGCGAGACAATGATTGACACGTTCACGTAACCGAATCCGTATGTCTGGTTGGTGGAGATACCATTCGATGTATCAAATTTCAGCTTGATAGGATTTATGAATGAAAGTATCTCCTGGGTGACGGGCCGCTTTACTCTTTCAAGTTAGATGAAAGTAATCCGCGTAAGTAAAACACAAATCGCGACGAAATCCATGCAATTTGTTTCGATAATTTTGATCCACCTACGTCAAAAGAAAAATAAGAAGACTGTTCATGTGATAAATATGTAATCCCATGGTATTTTTCTCTGTTTGACGTCATCGTATACGAGTGTTTTTCGTGGAGCCGTAAGGCGAGAAGTTGTGCGGCTCCGCGAAAAACACGAGGGATTATATATAAAAATCACAGTATTAGCGCTATCAATAGCCCTTTTACTTCAAGTATTAGAAGATTCAATATCAAAATCGCTGTATTAGCGCCATAAATAGCCCCATTTACAGGTAAACGAAATTTTACTATGACAAAATATTTCACACTGACAGCTTTCAATGGCACATCTGGCAAGGTAATGGCTGTAAGAGTGTATATGAGTGCATAGTTCTTACTCTTTATACTTCAGCAAAATCTATGACGATACTCTAAATATTCAACAATGGCGTACTTGTGATTCACCTTAAATCGTCTTCATTATTTTTACAAAGAAATGCTCTACATTATCAAGTTGTGAAGACCGTGTGTTTGACTCGATATATAGCTGAATAAATTTGTACTTCCAACCAATAACGCTCTACAAGGATTTTAAAAGCAAATAGATAATACAGTTGAGATATGTAAATTAAAGTTTTTATTCCGGTACACCTGTACAATCGTTGTCGCATTCTTGTGAAAGATATATTTGAATAAAACAAACCAAAACAAACAAATCTTAACTATGGACGTACTGTACTTTCAAACGCAAATGTTTTATTGAACCTTTTCTGATGTTCAATGTCACACTCTTTGTGTCATTCAGTGATTGCAAGAGAGCTCAATGAAACATTACCTTTGAGAATACAAAATCGCCGTTACTGTAGCTTGCACGTCATAGAAAGAAACTGTATCACGTGTACCGATAATGTTAGATTAAAGACGGACAACATTTTGTCTTTGAATATAGATTCTATGATGACTTCGGTCACGCTTTGTGAAGAAAAATACTGTTGTGCAACAAGTGAGAAATTAGAGCAAATATTTTCTAGTAATCATAAAAAAATTCTCTAAGTGCTAATGAAACGTTATTCGGAAGGAGGAATGTAACTGCTGACACATAATCCTTCCTTCATTTGGAAAAGTGATATACTATTTCGAAGAGCACATTGAAGTTTTTATTGAAGTAAAAATAGTGTCCCTTTGGGGGCGCGCATGTATAGAGCGCCCTCAGAGGGAGTAATTAATTATTCAGAGTTGTAACCTTTCAACTTGAAACTTTTGGCGAGTTTGCCTGGTGCCAGCAACTCGTTTTACTTTTTCTGATCCACACCAGCCCTCCAATTTTAAAGCTTGTAAAGCTTTCCGGCGGGTATTCACTTCTGTTCCACTTTTAGCCATGTATAATATTGTGTTCGTGGCCCTTTTTGAAGGTCACCTATAATAAACGGGATGATCCTGCCTCATTCCGCCAAGCCCCTGTGTCGTGTGTTTTCTATTCAATAGTTGATTACCCATAAAGCAATTACTCGGCTAGGGTTTCACATAAATTAGTTTTTGTACATTGTGAAAGATTTATCTTATTGTACGTAGTTATGTATGTGAAACCGTGTCACTATGATAAAATACCAACTACGTAACTGTAAACAAGAATTTCGCCCGGTTAAAGAAAACATTTCAGTTATTATTTCCTGGCAACAGCCCTGATTATAGGAATCGTCATGCCATATTCTCCCTGGAAAGTATGAAATGCAAATGTAAGTGCATCCTTTTTATATTCTTCTCTTCTATCTTCTGGAAACCTTTCGAGCTGACCCATAAAGGTTGGAAATATCGCTACAAGCAAAAGGATAAAACGTTCAGAGTTGGTTTTCCTAATTTTATCACAAACTTGCTATGGCTGCTATTTCATGATATAAGCCGTCCTGCAGTCGACCATGTCAGTCACGTCATCTTTCATTCCTTTGAAACGGTTTAATAGGTGGTCTGAAGTAAATTTTATGTAAAGTATCTGCAAACATAATTGACTGTCATTTGACTGTAAATTGTCTTTTGTACTACTATCGAGTATCTTTCATCATTCGTTAAAGTGGTAAAAGTTTACAGAAATCTTTCGACAGATACCACTAATTAGCACCGAACATTTTGTATAATAGAGGCCATTTAATTGATATGTGATTCAAAACATTCATATGCCTGAAATCTACAGTCTGTTTCCCTACTTAACACTAACGTTGGTTGCACAGTTCTTACAAATACAGTAGGAAAAGGGTCATTTTGTCTATAGCCGTTATTGGAGAGTACAGTTATTTGACAGTACAACGATAACGTTTCGGTGAGAGTCAACAAAGAGTCAACAAAATTTTAACAGTGTAACCCAATAACTGCATATTTTAAGCCCCACTAGGCCCCTATCCCTCGGCCGGGCTTCCCTCAAACATTGTATGTACAGCGTTTCAAGACTGAGCATCAGATCTACAATAGAAAGTAGCATTTGTTTCACGTTATCTTCCACCGCACACTCTTTTTTAGTTTACACAGTTACAGACTTTGTTTTCTAAAAATTTTTTTTTTTCAACTTCAGATACTATTGCTGCGCACAGTTTATGTTTTGCTTTTTTCTTTTTTAATTCAAAGTATGTGAATTATTAAAGAGGAAAGTCCAGCGCCGTGGGCGCACAATATAGGCAACGTCGTAGTGA
>LD357354.1:10860-24661 GCA_001465055.1 Ptychodera flava
ATCCAGTAAGTTGTTGTCATGATATTCATTGCCTATGCAATCTTTTCCAGTATAGACGTCTACTTTAGCCTTACGTGAGCAAGTGTAATTAACACTTCAGCTTCCATTATGAAAGTGGTATCAGTTATACTTACTCTAGAATGTGTCATTATTACATACGTTGTCGGATGAAAGTGCAGGCTTCAGTTCACGTGCACAAATGTGCACATTTATTTGCATTTCAAAGCCTCCGACCCATATACAGCGGGGTTTTATCAAATGACGGATACAAAATACACAATTATTGGAAGAAAAAAAGGACATATAAAGCAACAATGCTGAAACATATTACTACAATTTCCATGGTTTTTCTTCTGAATTAAAATGAAAGTCATGAAACTTAATCTGAAAATTTTAAAACATCTTCTCTCATTTGAAAGGCTTTGTGCACAAAATTACAAAGGTTTGAGACATCTGTAAATCCTTTCCACTCATTACTTTCAAAAATTTTAAAAAGTTAAGCTCTCTTGTTACATCGTCTGGTATTAGTAAAAAATAATATTCATCTTCAACACCTCGATTGGAACATAGCTGACAAACTCTAGCTTGACAGTCAATGTTCTGGCGTCTTCCCTCCTCCATTGCATGTGGTAGAGATGAACACAGGAAGCAAGCAAAACTTTGTAAACCAGATGTGAACTGAATGTCCTCACGTGTTTTACAACAGTTTAATTAATAGTAGTACGCTTCATAGATATCTATCAGATTACATTATCTATAACCACCTGTCTGCAAACCATGACTAGAAATTATCAACAAGTACATTAGAAAATGCACGCAACATTCAAAAATATTTCTTACAAGGCATATAATCATAAGTTGTGGTTACTCTTTGTTTTCACTTTAAGTTGCAAACTATGATAAGTCAGTGACAGAACTGTATTCTACTATTTACCGAACAATATAATTAGCCTCCCAATTCAGTTTATCCAAGACACTTAAGCACTGTTGGTTGAAATACTTGATTAAAGGGACAAAGTCGGCCATCACGAATTTTGTTTGATACGAGATACTACTTATATTGTTTGACATGTTGAAAGTGGGTGGCCGTGCCTGTATTCGACCCCGGTTTTAGACAGATTAAATGAAACCATCGCAGAAATGAATTAATGGTCATGACCATTAATTCATTACCGCGATGGTTTCATGTTTCGTGTCTAAAACCGAGGTCGAATATATATGTATGGTCATCCATTCATTCAGTATCTTTCAACATGTCAAACAATATAAGTAGTATCTCGTATCGAACACAATTCATGAAAAATGGCCGACTTTGTCACTTAAACACAAGTAGTTTCTAGTCGAATTGAGATATGCGGTCTGCCACAGGCAAACAGTTTGAAAACTCACAATGTGACCCTTCATAGATGCCGTCTACATCGGTCAGTCTACCTTTAAAAAAATAAACGGACGATGAGCACAACTGTCGATAAGGTAAATGCTTATTCAGTATCATATGCGTACAGACAAAGCTAATATCATTCGAGACCTTTAGAAATATATTTTAAGACCTTTGAAATACAGAATAGACTGGCAAGGGTTGGTGTGTACGAACAGAAAATGTGAAGTTGTCTTGCGAACATTGCGCTTTGCATCTTATCCAGCTTGGCCTGACAAAGTCGCAACGGCACGGTTTGCATGGCCTTAGAAGTTATAAGACCTCAAATGCCGGACAGTTTTACATATGATGTAATATGAAAAGAGATGATCATGAACACTACTACTTAAAATATTATTTGTAGTTAGTTGCATTGAGACAAGACTGATTTCGACATAAGAGGAAAACGTGAAAAGCATGTTGCAATATTCTCATGTAGTGTAAAACAGTCCCATAATAATTAAGCTTACTAAGTCTCTGTTCTTTCGGGAAAAATATCTTCAAATAATCATTTACACAGTATTAAATTACACAGTCATTTTGATAACTTGGAGTATTATTATATTCGATCGTAACAATACTGAGAGGCTCGTCCTTTTTTCATCATATATTTTCACAAAATCCCTCTATCAGGTCGTCAACTCAAGTTCAATCCGACGATCTTAATATCATGCATTCAAATGATTATTCCCGCCATCAAAAATAGTGCGTGTGTGTTCAACAATTCAAGTCCTTTTCAAGCCGCTCCTATCTGTGGCTGCTCGTTGCTTCAATTAACACAGGTGGCGCACTTTGTGAGAAAAGCTATTCAGGCGGAAGGTCAGGTTAGAGTCCCACCTGGTTGCATAACTTGGTCTAAGTATCTGAGGTAAGGTCCTCTATTTTATGTTATCTCGTCATAAAAAGATCAAAAACGCTACCTTCTATTAACTCCAATAAACTCCCGTGAATACGAAATCACACCATGATCCAAAGCAACTGCGAAAACAGCTTCAAAGTTTCAACAGTTTCATTTTGAGTGGGAAGACTTGTTTTGGACTTTGTCCGGGTCGGACATATTTGTTTTCGCAACAGGCGTACCTGTTTTAGAATGCCTCTTGACAGACGGCAAATGATAAGCGTAAAAACTGCTTAGCTTACAATATGCTTACATTAGACAATGCATCGGTGCAATATGTATGTGTAGTTGTCATGAATTAAGAGATTACAAAATATGCCGATTTGCCTTCGGTCTGGCAGGCTTATGCATATTTCGTACGGAGAGCAAAAACGGTCGACATTCAGCTCAGTTACTGGTGGGGCAGAGTAACCGTAACATTCAGGCACTACTACTTGTTTACACAAACGCAGCCTGACCCGAACACACACCGATGAATAGATGTATTTTACAAACTCATTGCAGGCACAGAATCAATGTTTAAGCTTTTATAAGCCGACTCCACTTCATAACCCGTTCCTTGAAAGTGTTACTTGCAGAGACTTTCACAGCTTAAAGTGCGCGTCATTCGATGGAACCGCCGATTCAGTCGACTCTCAGTGACGTCTTTTACAAAGTCAGCAGAACATTTTTTTGAGATGTTGACTAAATATAGTTAAAGAATGAGTGTTAAAACTCTGTGTAGTGCACAATTGTGTTGTCGACAGGGTTTAATAAACCTGCTACAGAGGTCACGGCTGTTATTGCATGGAGAACGGTTTCTCGAAGAGGTTGTGTCGACGTCAACTAATAGACTAGTCATGCATCACGACTACCGGCAGGCGCGTGTACATTGATTGACAAAACTCGAGTGTACCGTACAACACGGGAAGTAGGGCAGAGCAGAGTCAATCAAACCATAAATTGGCCGCCAACATTAAATCATGCAATGTGAAATGCTGCAAAATGAGTCATAATTGAAGTGTATTATTGGCGAACAGTACGAGTATGCACGATGCACTTGATGAAAGGTTTAAAGATTCTCATATCTTGTACTTTTCTCACAAGTTAGTCATGTGGCCGTCACATGATTAGTTTTGTTGACTCGTTGCTGAGGTACAAACGTGTATGTTAATTTTATTTTTATTTTATTTGTTTTATTTTATTTATTTATTTTGCACAGAATGATACATAAAACAGCACAAAATGAACAAAATTGTGCATGGATTACACAGAAAAATCTAAAGACTTATTTCCACTGTGGTCCATATTAACAAAAGACTTACAAAATAATGGAAAAAATACAAAGTGAGAAATCCGACAACAGAGAGTAAAACAAGCACTTCCAAAAAATAAGTAAAACGGACTAAAACCCTCTGAAAATCACACCAAAGATTAAATTAAATCTCTCCGTCGTAAGATCGTGGTTATAATGATGGCATACGATTTTTTGTTATGCTTTGATTTTTACTGACGACGGGAGGGGATGACTGAAAAACTGAAATGAGCGTGCTAAATGAATTATGTTGTCCTCGTGTGGACAGATCAATACCGTATACACAGTGTGAACAAGGCAGCAAACGTGTAAATGGCGAATGAAAGACTCTCCAGGTACTAGTGTATTTGGAATGTAGCGCGAAGCCGGTTATACAAAGACCAAAGGTACGGTGAACAATTTTCATTCTTCTTTATATTAGATGCATTGATATTATTTTGAGAAGTGTAGTGGCATTTTTTGGTTGTGTTTGTGTAATGCATGACAATGCGTGGTTGTAAGTGTGTACTCTGTAAACTTGGTGAACTTTGCCCCAAAACGATGGTCATACGATCTCGATCGCATGATAAATTTGTAACTGTTTACTGTCTAGTTTGGTTTATTTTACAAAGAATGACTAGGTTTCGAAAACTGCATTTCAATAGTTTTCAGTCTCATGGCGTTTCATCCTTAAATTTCATTTGACAATCATTGTGTCGTAATCCATTTGGGTATAAAGGTTTGCTTTCTGCCAAAGAAATCGCTTACCCTTTCCCGATCAATGTTTCGCTGTAATGATTTAACCGAAGCAGCGAAATTACCGCAGCGTGTTTCTGCAAGAAGTGAGAAACACATGGAATTTTTTTTATCACGCAGTGTGTGGTCACGCAGTACACACTTATAGCCGACTTGTCTCTTCGATACGTACGCATTATAGGTCAGCAACTTAGGTCACAGATCAAGGACAAACTCTCAGCTCGGTATTTATGTATGACCGCTTGTTTTACAAGTGCAGACATGGGGACGCCAAGAATGCAATACTGGCACAAAAACAGAGTAAATCATACATGGAATGGCTTTTTGTTTTTGTTTGTTTGTTTTTGTAGGTATTCACTTCCATTTTCTATGCATAGGACATTATTATCATTTATGTAAACACCTTTTTTAATATAAATAGTATCTCGTATCAAACAAAATTCATGAAAAATGGCCGACTTAGTCCCTTAAACACAAGTACTTTCCAGTCGAATTGAGATTTGCAGTCTGCTACAGGCAAACAGTTTGGAAACATCAATGTGACCCTTCATAGATACCGTCTACATCGATCAGTCTACATTTAAAAAATCAACAGACGATGAGCACAACCGTCGATGATGTAAATGCTTATTCAGTATCATATGCGTACAGACAAAGCTAAAATCATTCGAGACCTTTCGAAATATCTTTTAAGACCTTTAGAATACAGAATAGACCGGCAAGGGTTGATGTGTACTATTAGAAAATGTGAAGTTGTCTTGCGAACATTGCGCTTTGCATCTCATCCAACTTGAATGGCCTGACAAAGTCGAAATAGCACAGATTGCATGGTCTTAGAAGTTGGACCTCAAATACCGGAAAGTTTTACATATTGTGTAATATGAAAAGTGATGACCATGAATACTGCTACTTGAAAATATCACTTGTAGTTAGCTATATTGAGACTAGACTGATTTCGACATAAAAGGAAAAAAGTGGAAAACATGTTGCAATGTTCTAATGTATTGTAAAACAGTCCTATTACTCGTCTACGTCTCTGTTCTTTCGGGAACATTTTCTTCAAATTATTATTTACCCAGTATTAAATTACACGGTCATTTGGACGCCTTGAGTATTGCCATATTCGATCGTAACAATACTGAGAGGCTCGTCCTTTTTTAATCATATATTTTCACAAAATCTCTCTATCAGGTCGTCAACTCAAGTTCAATCCGACGATCTTAATATCACGCATTCAAATGATTATTCCCGCCATCAAAAATAGTGCGTGTGTGTTCAACAATAATTATTCAAGTCCTTTTCAAGCCGGCCCCCTATCTGTGGCTGCTCGTTGCTTCAATCAACACCGGTGGCGCACTTCGTGAGAAAGGCTATTCAGGAGAAAGCTCAGGTAGAGTCCCACCTGGTTGCATATCTTGGTCTAAGTATCTGAGGTAAGGTCCTCTATTTTCTGTTATCTCGTCATGAAAAGATCAAACACGCTACCTTCTATTAACTCCAAGAAGCTCACGTGAATAAGAAATCACACCATGATCCAAAGCAACTGCGAAAACAACTTCAAAGTTCCAACAGTTTCATTTTGAGTGGGAAGACCGTTGTTTGGACTTTGTCCGGGTCGGACATATTTCTTTTGGCAGTAGGCGTACCTGTTTTAGAATGCCTCTTGACAGATCTAGACGGGAAATGATAAATGTAAAACCTGCCTGGGTTACAATATGCTTACATTAGACAATGCATCGGTGCAATATACGCTTAGTTGTCATGAATGTAGAGATTATAAATTATGCCAATTTGCCTTCGGTCAGGCAGTCTGCGATAACAGCATTGATAAACGAATTTTTTTCTAATGTATATTTCGTACGGAGAGCAAAAACGGTCGGCATTCACCTCGGTTACTTGTGTGGCAGAGTAACCTTTACATTCAGGCACTACCACTTGTATATATACACAAACGCAGCCTGACCAAAACACTCACACACCGATGAATAGATGAATTTTACAAGCTCATTGCAGGCATGGAAGCAAAGTTTAAGCTTTTATATACCTACTCCACTTCATAACCCGTTCCTTGAAAGTGTTACTCACAGAAACTTTCACAACTTAAATGCGCGTCATTCGATGGAACCGCCGATTCCGTCGACTCTCAGTGACGTCTTCTACAAAGTTTAGCAGAACAATGTTTTGAGGGATTTTGACGAAAATATAGTTAAAGAATGAGTGTCAAAACTCTCTGTAGTGCAAAATTGTGTTGTCGTCAGGGTTTTAAATACCTGTTACAGAGATCACGGCTATTATTGCATGGAGAACGGTTTCTCGAAGAAGTTGAATCGGCGTCAACACAACATCACGACTACCGGCAGGCGCATGTACATATATGTGACAAAGCTCGAGTGCGTCGGACAACACGGGAAGTAGGGCAGAGCAGAGTCAATCAAACCATAGATTGTCAGCCAACACTAAATCATGCAATGTGAAATGCTGTAAAAGGAATCATACAATTGAAGTGCATTATTGACGAATGGTAGGAGTATGCACAATGCACTTGCTGAAAGTGTTAAAGATTCTCATATGTTTTACTTTTCTCACAAATGTTATGACCCTTAACATTTGTGTGGACAGTTGGTCATGTGGTCATCGCATGATTAGTTTGTTGACCCGTTGTATGCGCAGCTGTAAATACGTGTGATGTAGTAATTTTTACTGACGACGGGAGGGGATGGCTGGAAACTAAAATGAGCGTGCTAAATGAATTATGTTGTCCTCGTGTGGACAGATCAATACCGTACACAGTGTGAACAAGGCAGCAAACGTGTAAATGGCCAACAAAAGACTCTCCAGCTACTAGTGTATTTGGAATATAGCGCGAAGCCGGTTACACAAACACCAAAGGTATGCTGAATAATTTTCATTCCTCTTTATGTTAGATGCATTAATATTATTTTGAGAAGTGTAGTGACATTTTTTGGTTGTGTTTGTGTGTATTGCATGACAACGCGTGGTTGTAAGTGTGTACTCTATACGCTCGGTCACGGCGAACTTTGCCCCAAAACGATGGTCACACGATCTCGATCGCACGATAAATTTGTAACTATTTACTTCTAGAATGGTTTATTTTATAAAGAATGACTGGGTTTCGAAAGCTGTATTTCAATAGTTTTCAGTCTCATGGCGTTTCATTCTTAATCTTCATTTGACAATCATTGTGTCGTAATCCATTCGGGTACAAAGGTTTGCTTTCTGCCAAAGAAATCGCTTACCCTTTCCCGATCAATGTTTTGCTGTAGTGATTTAACCGACGCGGCGAAATTAAGCGCAGCTTGTTTCTTCAAAAGCGGAAGTGAGGAACACATGGAAGTTTTTTTATCACACAGTGTGCGGTCACGCGGTACACACCTATAGCCGACTTGAAACATTAGGTTGTCTCTTTGACACATACGCATTATAGTTTGTTCAGCAAAATAGATCACAGAAAGGTCAAACTCTCTGCTCTGTATTTATTTATGACCCCTTGTTTTACAAGTACAGACATGGGGACGTCGAGAATGACTTGCGCAAAAACAGAGTAAATCAGACATCGGAATGGCTTTCTTGATTCTAACAAAAGCTGTTGTAAAATGTGCATATACATTTGATAACTCTTTCTGCATGCAATATCCTTTAGTTCTTCAGGAATTGATTTTTTTTGTTTTTGTTTTTATTGGTATTCACTTCCATATTTTTCTGTGTAGGACATTAATCTCAATTAGGGTAAACCTCTCTTCAAAAATTAGCTGAATGTCAACAGTTAGTACGGTTTTAATGTTTTTGGGCTAAATAAATATTAAAACTATTGCACTCTTGTTGAAATTATCAACAAATATTTACAATTGTAAAATTTGACTTCTTTATTGACCTGTTTTGACTGATTTTCTTTTTCCTTCTTAACTGAATGGCATTCACACTCTGAAGATAATCCTAATCCAGATTTGTGCCATATAAGCAATCGAATCAGAAGTAAAAGAAACATTGTAATCGGTAAAAATTTAAGCCAAAGGCAGTGCACTTGACAGCAACAACAAATATCTATATAAAGAAAGTAAACTTTACAGTAACAACAAACAAAAAACAGACCACGTTCAAGTAACTACCAACATACTCAAACTGTAATAACAAGTAGAAACGCACAAAATGAGTCTTGTAAGACAGATGATTAGGTATTGGAATGAACTTATGTCGTTGCTTTACACGCTGATTTCAGTATTTGTGCTTTTGTTTGCCTATACCTCCATGTGAATCTCTGGTTGCTGATAACTCCCTGTTTTTACAAGTTTTTAAAGTTTGGTTGTATTTTGTATGCTTCTCTACTGTGTCATCTTTTCTTGTTTTGTTTTTTTATCAACTTCGGCCATTAAATTACTGTTATGATATCAAGTGCCTACGCCTGACTCATCTCTCTCTGTATAAACACCAACTTTGTGTCTTGAGCATGTGTGAACAACATTAGCTTCTATCGTGAACTCGGTAAATCGGTACAAAATGATATCAGTTACACGTATTTTAAAATGTGTTTATTACAAACGTTGTTAGAGGCGAGAGTGATATGGTCATTATAGTTATCTTTGTTAATTACACTTGCAACTTTTAAGTGTATGCGCATGCTCAATTACGCCTACGATAACATAATAAAAGCCTGTGACACATGATCAATGCCTAGATAGCACAACAAAGTAGATGCTTAGGACAACATACTTAAATGCCTAGAACTGTGTGTTTAATGCCCAGGACAACATAGTGAAAGCCTAGGACAACATATCGAATGCCAAGGACAACTTACTGATTTTCTAGGACAAGACAGTTAATGCTTAGGATAACATATCTAATGCCAAGGACGATATTCTGAATGCATAGGACAACACTGTGAATGCCTAGGTCAAGACTTCAAATGCCTAGTATCACATATTGAATGTCAAGGACAATATGCTGAAATTACCTGAAAAGGTGATAAAATAGGCAAATCCATGTAAATCAATGTACTGGGCATTTATTTTAGGATACACGTGAATTCATGTGCGTCCACTTGAATACAGGATTGCTGAATACATGCACTGTAGACACAGGTTGCTTTTGCCCGCAATACATGTTGCATTTTGCATGGATAAAGATGTATTTAGAGTCCAAGACCATTTGCATATTCATTAATCATGATGTGTATAGAAGGCCAAAGGACTGGTAAACGCTGTAAAATTGCTCTGCTTCGGTGCACTGAACTTTGAACTGACGAGTACAGCAACGCGCATATGGTGAGGGTCACTTGGTCAATGACAACAACTAACACCCTAATACCTGATAGACATGAACACAAGCTTCGAATTGAAACAGAAGTATATATGATAGAAAGATGATTCAAATTGAATACCTGAGCTATTATAAATAAACAGAATATGCAAAAAGATGACTTGTGAGACAAATGTTGTGCGAAATCTATGCACAATTTTAACGTTCAGTGCTATTGGAATAATGTCTAACCCTCTTTTCATGTCGCACCTCACAGAGTAATAGAAAACGTTATATCGGTTAGTTACTTAAAGAATGTCATTGGTAGTATCGGCGATCCCTGGCAGCTGCAAAGATTTCTCTATCTCGTCAAAAAGATCGCACATGAACATGCAATTCTTAAAGCATTATATATAGTTTTGTCATCGTTGCTTTGTGAATCTAATTAGTTGGTTGACATCATTGTCACACCACAGTCCAAACTTACAATGGGACCGAAACAAGCGTGTGGCCCTGATAGACTTTAACGCCCCCAACCAATATATGCCATCTCTTGTAGAAACGACTCACTTCATTTTAAATTCATCTGAAAGTGAAATTAAAATTAAGTGAAATTAATGGGTATAGTAAGTTGTGTGTGTATGTATGTATGTATGACTTCCTATGTTTTTCTTGCTCACTTGAAGATAGCGCATTCTTGACATAAATTAGTACTCTGGTATGGCAAATTGTGTCGGTTTGTCGTATTCCCAATTTCTTATCGACAACGGTGCACTCAGAGAGAGAGAGAGAGAGAGAGAGAGAGAGAGAGAGAGAGAGAGAGAGACCAACACAGTGCACAAATTTGATTATTCAGAACTAAAATAATCATCAGATTCGAAGGCTTCTTCCCTGTACCGAGTTGTTTGGGAGACAACACTGTAAAATGACTTCACAAATCACAATGTGATATGATGTTGTGTAGTTCTCTAAATTCGGTCTAAACCAGAGGAGCTACATAACCAAACGAAATCGTATTAATGGACGGGCATTTATATCTATATCGTTAGAAACTGGGGGCGCTATAGCTACTTCCTATGTAGCTCAATTGCCATAATGGGCTTGAGATATAACGGGTTCAGTTACATATGGTTGTACAACTTGTGGATCAAGTGTACCTCAATTGATAAGATGTTTTCGGTTATAATGTGCATGTACAAATCGAATATTGCTACCTCGGCCTAGGAACCGAATCCTTATTTCCTGAAACCACAAGTTTTACCATGATTTGCTTATAGTAAACACCCAAGAAGCACTCAGTCTTTAGGTCTGTTGTTAAAATATGCACAGATTCGTCGGTCTCATGTTCTTCTGTGTGGTTAAAAACGCGGGTATTCATAGCCCGAACGAGAATGATTTGTTAACTATGTCTTCGGGTTTTGGCAACAACTGTACACACTAATAAACGTTTAGCGTTTGAAATATACTTAGATGACCGTAATATAATTCAGTACGTGCTGGGCTTTTGCAATATCTAGTGACCTCAAACACACCTCTGCCTCCCCCCCCCCCGGGATGCCGTATGAGAGTCGTTATCAGTCACGTTGTTGTTGTACTCGAGTTACAACAAAACATTGGCATGTCCTCACCTCAGACGTAGGTTGCATCATGTACTTTAGATTTGATTACATCACCTGTTGGATTGGTAAGCTGTTATTATTCCGTTTCTGAGACTTGATCCTCACCATATTAGATAAGGAACTGAGAGCTAATAGGCAACCTCTGCAGATCCAGAAGAAAACTGGTCAAATTTTTGCCTCCTAGAGATTTGAATAGTTCCGCAGACTCGCGGTTCGATAATATAGAGAGAAATTGATGTCTTCGCTTTACGTTAATTTGATACTTGATATTGATAAATGGTGTGTAGGCGGGGTTACGGAGCTATTAGTGGAAAGTTCGGAATTAGATATTCAGTCTAACCAGACACTTCAGCAGCCTACAGACGGGTTCGTCCAAGTTATCATCAAAAACAGAAAATGTTGTTTTGCTTGCGTTTGAAGGAATGAACAAAATTGGTGAAGTCCGACACCACCCTATGGTCCTGTGTTATGCATTGTTTTGGGACACAGGTTTCAAGAGAATTTCCCTATATCTTTGGGTTTTTACTTCTGTTTTATCCTAGACGGAATGCACAGGTGATACGGGTATTTCATTTCATTTGCTCCGCGCCCCTGTATAATGAGTACTGTATACTTTCCTCTACTTGTCTGTAATAAAGCCGCCACCCCTGGCTGATCCTTAAAGCTGCCACTCCTGGCTGGTCCATCATTAATGAATGGAGTGGAACGTAGTTCACTTATTAGAATGATAGTATAGAGAAGGCAACTGGAGAACTGCAGGTTACAGAAGCGAGGTAAACAGCGCCCTCTATCAACCAGACAATTACAAGTGCAATGTTTTGATTACCTGTGTACATTGATTTACTGATATAAAAGTAAAGTTTCCAAGGAATATGAAAGAAAGATATTCATTACATAAATTTTGTCACTGCACTGCTACATGTGTGATAAAATGGTCTTTTATAAATGTATGCTCAATAATTTGATGCCGTATTGGAAAAATGTGAGTCTGATATTTTTGCATGCACAATGTATCATGGATTGCACAAGTCATATATAATAAAGGTGAATTAGCCAGAAAATTCTCAAAATTGCCCAATTTATTTTAAACATGGTTCCTCGTTGCTGTAGTTTTGTAGCCAATACGTTTTCCTGGCAATGTTGTATGGTAGAGGAAAAATCGCTGGGAAAGTTGTGTACTAAGGAGGTTGCATTAGAAGGACCCTCCGCTAGTGCAGTATCTGCACTACCTTTGCAGCTTCCTCGGTTATATTATGCTGTTGAGTGAGGTCACTCTCCGCGACACAGCTAAACTTAGTGATTTTTGAAAGGAAAAGCTACGGATCGCAGCAACGTCTCACTTTTTCCTTGTACACACACAAACATGTATACATAGTCGCCGCCATTGCTAGTTAATATCCAAAGGATGCTAGCCGCGCCAGGATTCAACATTTTATTTTATTCTTTGATCGAGATTTGCGAGCGATATAGTATGGAAGATAACATATATAATAAAAAATAAGTAAAAAGCATCGATGTTTGCATTTGAATACAAAATAAAACATCACTCAGTAACAGTCGTCATGATCATGATCTTGGGTGATGTTGAAGACCTGACGGGTGCCTGGCCTCTACAGTATAGTATTTAAGATAACGACAAACTTTGTGACAAAGTCACCGAACAAGAGTCTCTTAAAGCACTGGTGTTGATTAATTAACCACACTTATTCAGCCAAGAATTACTAAGAAGGACATGATACGTTTACATGTTTCGATTCGATAGGTACGATACGCACTATGCATAGTACTTCTGTTTCGCTGACCCTATTTGCTTTACATAAGAACTTTGAGCTTGAACTTCGAAGTGGGACAAGGTGCAATGCACGGTACACCCTAGTAGTGTTTATCATTAAACATTTTAAACACTCCTGTGGAATCTTAAATATATGTTTCTGGACTATTTTGATTCATCTACCATCTTTGAAAGTGTGATTATGTAAGGATGTCACATTTGAATACAGAATCTATAACCACTTGTTTTCAAATCATGACTAGAAATTATCAACAAGTTAATTAGAAAATGCCCGCAACATGTAAATATATTTCTTACGCGGCATATAATCATAAGTTGCGGTAACCCTGTGTTGTTACTGTTAGTTGCGAGCTGTGATGAGTCAGTGATAGATCTAGAACCGTACATATTCTACTATTAAGCAAACAATAGAATTACAATCCCTATTTAGTTTATCGAAGACAATTAAGTATTGTTGAAACATTCGATGAAACACAAGTAGTTTCCAGTCACATTGAGATTTGCGATCTGCCACAGACAAACAGTTTGCAAACCTCAACGCTTCCCTTCATACATACAGTCTACATCGGTCAGTCAACATTAAAAAAAACCCGATGATGTAAATACTTATTGAGTGTCATAAACATTCAGACAAAGCTTTCTTAATATCATTCTGGACATTAAGAAACATCGTTTAATCCTTCAGAATACAATATGACATCAAATCGATTCCAGCAATCATTATCATTCAAGGCAAATAAATTACCAGGTCCAATAAACAGTAAAAACAAACACACAAAGAAACATAAGATCA
>LD357354.1:34093-44398 GCA_001465055.1 Ptychodera flava
ACGGCCTAATGGCATTTCTCCATTGAATTCAGCAAATCATTGGCTTTATCAAAAAACATGCATCTCTCGGCAGTGACGTTTGGTGCATAAATGCAAACTATTGTGAGATTCTGTGTCTCAAGCTTACAAGTTATCGAGACGAAACGACTATCGCTGTCGCTAACTTTACTCTCAACAAGAACATTTTCACAATTTGAAAGAATCAGAATAGCGACTCCCCAACTGTTTGATGTGCCGTTTGAAAAGAAAACGTGAACATTCACACCAAAACACATTTCCATTGTTCCCACTCATAACCGAAAGCATGTGTCTCCTTGACACAAACAATATTGGCTTTTTGTGCTCTAAACCAATGTGAAAGTCGTCGACGTTTTTCTTTTTGTCTTAAACCTCACATTGACAGATAAAAAGTTCAAATTGTTCATATATTCAAAGAAAACAGAGAGAAGTTCCGAGTCTATTTTTTCTCTTCTTTTCGTCTTCTTGTTTTTACCTTTCACCGTATTTTGACTTACTTTCGAATTGTCCTTTTGCAACACACTTGTTGACGCAGACGTTGATCTTCCTGATGTCGTTGTGTTACATTGTGTTGATGTTAGTAGTGTGCTTTCATCACTTTCCCTTTCTCTTTTCCTGTTGTCGTCGTCGAAAAAGTTGATTGGGTCACCGCTCCCATGATGCAGGGCTCGAAATTAAATTTCAAATGTGGTGGTCCATGTGGACCACCTAACAAATATTTTGGTGGTCCAAATTAAAAATGTAGTGGTCCGTAATATAACAATTGTTTAAGATGGTTTGTGATAGTTTGTGACGACATACATTCAAATGACAACTTCTCGCCCAAACTATGTTATATACGTAAAACTTGCATATCACCAGAAAGCTCTTTCAATGAATTTTAATGCTGTACCATTACATTTTGTTTTTTTGGGATCTGAAAAGGCTGAATTTTGGATATTTCACCATGAAAATTATAACCATCACCTCACATAGCCGATTGTCATTTGAACAAAGCAATCTAAAAGTTTAATATACTGTTAGCATAACTGTGTCTTAAAATTTTTGAAGACGACTTAGGTTTTTGACAATCACCAGTCATGGTTTTGAATCATGTTTTGTTCATTACTTAGTTTATTTAAACTACGAAAATTAACATCCTTAAATGTGTTTGGAAAAATCAGAGACACAGTTTGGAGACCATCTGTACGACTTTCATCTGTGAAAATTTGGTAGACTACCTGTCATCCCTTGTCGACTTACACTATTTAGACCAAGAGAGTCATGTTAAAATGGCAAGAAAAGGAAATGGAAAAACACAAGAGGTTTGTTTGCATTCCTTTGTTAGCATAATTTTCAAGAGCGAATAACTTTCTTTCGGCATATCTGATGATACTATACTGAAAACTGACCACCTTCAAAGGCCATGTCCTTGGGAAGAAATGGCAGGGAAAGGATAGTTTTTCAGAGTTTTGAAGGAAAATACTCATACTAACTTATCACGCTACCTTAAGATGATTTTGAGTTGTCAGTTCACATACTCTTATGTTCAAATTTATTCCGCCAGGTATTGGCTGTTAACAATTATGATGAAAAAAATCCCACTATTTGCTCCATTGAACTTGAACTTCACAATATTATTTTTTCTGAACTTTATTATCTATTATAGAGAGTCAAAATACTTCCACTCATAAAAACCAATAGCAACCAGTAACAGAACCCGATTTGAACACTGCCTGAACACGAATGGCCAGTGGAAAAATCACTTCATGTTCCTACCGCCAGCGGCGCACTTTGCACTGGCGAAGCGACGAGGTCTGGAAGCGAGACTAGGTTTCTGCCACACAAAGTTCGCTAGAACCGTAGATAACTTCGAAAATCGTGGAGCCGAAACTGCTGTAGCTGCCTTAGCTTGCTATGCAATAGCGCCCTCCTCAGAGTTGTAAATTGTTTGTAGTGCAAGACGTGTTAATATTTTTGTAGGCTTCTGTGCTGTCTCATTTTCTTGGTTTTTTGTGTGACATCATATCTCAGCGACAGCCAGTAAATAATTTTCATGATATCAATTGCATGCGTCATCTTTTCCTGTGTAAATATCGACTTTGTGCCCTCATTAGCAGATGTGAATAATTTTTTAGCTTCCTTTTGGAACTCCATAAATTGGCACAAAATGGTATCAGTTATACTTATTCCAGAATGTGTTATTACATACATTGTTGGAGATGAAGTGATATTGACACCAGGTTTCAATTTTTTTCAGTAAGACAGAGGGATTTGGAATGGAAGGGGAGATCACAGTTGAAGGGCGGATCACAGTAACATCCCCTTTTCCTTGAACACACACACACACACACACACACACACACACACACAACTATACATAGTCACCGCTATTGCTTGCTAATCCACTCATCATGGCCGCAACGAGTTTCATATTTTGTTTCTTTGAACGATATTTGGTGGTATACTCGATAAAAATGTAGAGATAACATTTAAGTAAAAATAAGTAAACACAGTAATCGGTGTTTGCGTTTGAATGCTACACATAAGATTACTCAGCCGCCACGAATATCTTTTGGCACATTCTGGGCGTGATCCTTGGGTGAAGTTGACGACGGGCGCCCTCTTCGGTAAAGAATTAAAGAGGAGCGTGACAACACCCTGATATAGTTTTCGGTCGAATTGAAATTTCGCGGTCTGCAGAAGTCAAACCGTATGCAAACCTCAACATTTCCCTTCATAGATATAGTCTACATCGGTCAGTTAACATTAAAAGAATATTTCAACGGACGATAAGCAAAACCGATTATGTAAATACTTACAAACGACCTCAAAAGAGGGATAAAACTGCAGCAAGTGAAAATGAATACAGTAAAATATTGTCCGACCAGCGGGAGACAATACATGAGCAGTAGTTAGACACTAAAAGCACTTGATTCTCGTGGCGTGGCGTCAAAATTACACTGGCACTTACAGGTTTGCATTGCCTAATACATTTATAAAGAAGATTCTGCCTCAGGTTTGAATAGTTTGATACGAAACCAATTTATGAATACTGATACTTGAAAATGTAACTAGTAGTTAGTTTTATTGCGGCCATAGATTCGACAGAAGAGAAAAAAACATCGTGATGTATTGACAACTTCTACTTGCAATAATCCGAATCGATCCTACAATTATTGACTTTACTCACGCAAATTTCTGACATCTATTTCGTACAATTTAAATTTTTTATAAATATATACATATATACATGTATACATGTCTAATATATATATATATATATATATATATATATATATATATATATATATATATATATATATATCCCCACTTTTGAATTGATTTGTCACTGTGGTTTGCTAGAACGGCCCAGAAAACCGATAGCCTTGCAACTGTTGGTGACTTCATTGTATTGCAGTGCTCTGGTTGTTACTTGCCGTATTGTTAACAGACACGTTGTTCTTGCCAAACTTTCTTCGTGTTCTCATTTACAAATTATAAAATTATAAGGTCATTTGAACGTCCATTACCATACTCAATCGGTAACCATTCTGAGTGGCTCGTCCCGTTTGTTATAATATAATATATTTTACAGAAACTTTCTATCTGGTCATCAATTGATGTTTAATCTGAGGATGTTAATACCCTGCACTAGAGACGTAGTTCCGGTCACGTTAAACATTGCGTGCACATTCAACACCAACAAACAAAACAGTCTCTTCACGTCAGGCTGTAGTTGCTCGTTCCTTTCACATGATGGCGCTCTTCACGCGAAAAGCTCTTCACCCAACCTTGATACATAGGGGGTAGAGTAACCGTGTGTTGGTCTACACCTCTGAGGTAGGGTCCTCTATTTTCTATATTCTCGTCATGAAAGGAGCGAACTCTCTATAACCTTAAGGCTTCAGCATGCTCACATGTATATGAAATTGGTCACCATGACGCAGAGTAAATGAGGAAAAGATTCGAGGTTCAAAACACTTCAGTGTGAGTGACTACATATTATCAAGACGGCTGGACTTTGTCCAGATCGGTGATATTTTTGTTTCCGAAATTGATATATATTTTAAAATGCCTCTTTGCCTGACAGAAAATAATAAGCGTAAAAATTTCTGCGCCTACCTGTGGATGGTTACACATTTTATTCTAAAACCACAGACAATACCATGACACTGAGACAATTCATCACGTTTGAGTTGTCACAAATATGGCTGTGTAGAAATGGTGAAATATGCGGATTGATCTATAGGCCCGTTCTGCAGGCCCATTCAATGATCATATATTTTCAATCCATACTTCGTCATTGAGAATTACCAATAGTACTCATTCACCTGAATGAGTAAAACCATCCACTGGTATATACACGAAAGAAGCATTAAACTATTTATTATCCATACACTGAGAGATGTATACGTACAATACTGCAGGCCTGAATGCAAACATTATGTCCATACTAGCTCTGCGTGCAGAAAAGTGTGTTGTGTGTTATCAAGACATGTTTTCGACTTTGTCCAGGTCGGCCATATTTTGTGTCAGCAGTAAGTATATGTCTTTACCATACGGGAAATGATAAGCGTGAAATTGTTGAGCCTCCCTGTGCATGTTACAGCCAATACACCGGGATAATACATCACGTTCAAGTTGTTATGATTACACCTGCAGAGATGGTGGAATATATATGCGGATTGCTCTGTATAGGCCCTGCATTTATCAGTGGTAACTTTTTATCGATAAATTACGTTTTCAAGGAGAAATGACAATAGTACTGATTCACGCACATGTGTTAAGACATTAACTTGTATGCAAATGCGGCTAAAAACCTAATTGATAGAGATGCAGAGATACGTACACCATTGCAGGCCTGGGTGCAAACATAACGCTCACACCAGCTTTGTTTGCAGGGCTGAGTGTTGTTAACAGTTACGCCTCCATATGTAACACAGTCTTTCACGCAGAGCTAACACGCATACGTGCACGCTAGACCGAATCTCAAGAGGGCAGTTTGCCGGTTGCCATAGATGTTCCCCGATACCGCACTATTGAAAGTATTCGACTGAGATCACATTCCTCTTGACAGTAGCGATGTAAGCGTTGGTCTTTGTGTTTGCTTATTTTACCGGTATACTTATAGCCTCTTTCCGATTTTCTTTTTATCAGCACACTTTCAAAGGATGGAGCCATCATCACCACCTGGACTACTCCAAAAAGGAACAGGAATAGAAAAGTGGGAAGACCCAAAAGAGAAACACTGGCGTTCTCTTAAGACTCAACTTGCCGCGCAAGTTAAAAAAGGTGTGGTTCTCCCTTTGCAGTGTTTCTCACTTGGACCATTACTATTGCCTCTCCTACGTCTTTCTAAATTTTAACTATTTTTTTTCTTAATTATGCAAGATCTAAGAATTTGAAAGTGTGGACACAATGTATATATGTCAAAATTAAATTTCCCTGCCAATTATACACTGATACGCCATGCCATTATTCAACGTTGCCGATCTGTTCTTATTCTACAGACGAACTTTCGAGGATGAAGGAAATATTAAGTAAATCCTATCTAAAAGGCAAAAATCTTAATCTTATTGAAACAACGCTTGATCTCCTACGTGAATTAGAAAGTCGTAATATTATCGGATGCGGAAAACCAAACAAACTGGTTGAAATTTTTGAGGACATTGGTAGAACTGATTTAGCATTTGAAGTTATCCAGTACATAGGTGAGTGAGTGATTGTTTTAGTATTTGTATATGTACAGAAGGTATCATTATAAGTGTAAAGGTGATTTGACATGTAGTTTTGATGACAATCTGTGATGTAAAGAAATAAACCATAAAGTAGTTCCAGAAACGAAAGCTATGAAGCACAGGACGTCCGACGTTGCATCGAATACATAATATTTATTGGTTAATTCGCCGATAGAGGGTTTAAAGCTAATTATGCATAGCCAAGTCTTATCCCGCACAAAATAATAGTATCGTGTCGTTGTCCTTAAGAGAACCACAGGTCCAGTAGGCATAATTTGTGATGATTTTTTCCTATTATTATCATAAAAAATAATTATGAATATTAATAAATTATTAATATGAATGTTACAGAATATTAAAACTTTTAAACACAATGTCGTCTACTTTGTGTAAATGCTGTCTGGAAACTCCATTGTTGTGATAATTATGATTATGAATAAATTATGATTATGATTAATAAAGTCATATTTTACACATTGTAATGTGCTTATGTGAACAACCCTCTGGAAACCCTCATACAGTTTCACAATCTATGCCAAAATATACAAGTGACACCATTGCCCAGGTTCAGTCTACGGCGAGAGTTACTACACAGTGTATATAATGAGAAGGTAGCCAGCTCCACTCGACAGTAAACTGACATACCCATGAATTACCTCCGTTTTCTTCACTTCTGCATGTTGATTCTCAAAATTTCTCCCGGTGTTGGCAAGTCCATAAATCAGCCATCAAATCTACCCAGTTTTGGCCACTTAGACGGAAAATTTGTGAAGTTTGAGGCTGCGAGAAGGTATATATCGCCAATGAAATGATGCAGCCTTAGCGGAATCGACAGCATCCGGGATCTTTTAGGGCCGTTTGCGAAATTTGAATGTAGCCGCCAAGCGGGGCCGAGGGCGGAGCCATGATTTAACGTTATTAGATATGCTGACATAATTGATCGTACGGCCAATGAACGCTCGTGACCTTTGATTAGACCTATCATCAGTTGACCCGAATGTACATGTGTCCGATCAACATCAAAAGGTGGAATGAGTTTCATTTCTCTAGTTGGACGATGTATTTTTTGAACTTTATAGCAGTTGTAAGGTTGCTCCAAAGCAGCTTACTGTGTATGCGATCAATGGAGGTGGTAGCTTCAGCGAAACGGGGACAGCATCAACTGAACAAACACCGCAATAGGCAGCTCGATGTAGATTGCTGCGATCGTGTTTGCCAGCATTATATACACCTTATCCATATTATTTGATGACACCGTCATCACGTACGTCCATTACAAACGTCCAGATGAAATTCCGACGACAGTGAGCACACCGTCATCAACTGTGACCGACTCCTCTGCCCCTCCTCCGCCAAACACATCAGCGACTAATCCGTAGCAATTAAAATGTTTCCACTAGCTGTGATATTTGACCGTGGTGGTGACCTTTGATTTGAACGCGTTCGCCGCTGCGATATCACAGCTAGGTTTCCACGGTATCCACCTATTCCCAAAGAACCTCCGCCATGTGCACATCGTACCCACAAATACCTTGAATAGCAAGGAACACGACTATCACTTCCAGGCTTACGAACGTGCTGACATTTTCTTGCCCGTTCTCGTTTCAAAATTTTAGTGTTTTTTTCTATAGACCCTGCTGCATCCGTGTGTAGCGTCAATTGTTTTTCCCGAAGACAGAAAGTCCTCGCTTCAGTTTCTGAGTGTGATAAAACTGCAGAGCTTCGGTTAGGATTTCCAAATCTGCGTAAGGCTGTTCGCAAATAGTTTTTCTATTAGCATACAAGTCATCGTTGATGACACAGTCCCCGCTTGTCTAGTGTGTTATAATGTTTGGTATCTAGGTTACTGTATAAGGACATTGATGCAACTTGTGTCAGGTTGGTGACTTGCAAAATAAAGTAATCTGAGCATCACTTAATAAATGACCTGTTGGTCAAATCATGTTGATCATATCATGAAATAAATTGACATACATATTTATAACATGGTACTTCATCTTTGTGCCAAGCTGAAACAAAATTGATTCAGGGAAGTTTCAATTATGCTTCAAAGACATAAAATATTGCATGCATTGCTGTCAGGCCTCATACTGGATGATATTGCAAAATAATGCGACATGCGTATGTATGCCAAAGTGCCTTGCCTTTGTGTCAAATTTGAACAAAATCCATTTCAGAGTGTGTGAGAAATAGCTGCGATTGGACAGACACACCGACGGACGGACGGGACTCATCTATAAGTCCCCATCACACTCAGTCACACTACATCAGCAGGAAGTATCTTTGCACCAAGATTGAACAACATCAGTTCAGGGATGTTCCAGTTATGGTTGAAAGACATGAAAAATCGCATAAAAATGGCCACCTGGCGGCCATATTGGATCGTATTGCAAAATAGATAAATGCATTGCCTTTGTGCCAAGTTTGAATGAAATCAGTGTAGGTACGTTTCAGTTATGGTTGAAAGACATGAAAAATCACATAAAAATGGCCACCTGGCGGCCATATTAGATCATCTTGTGAAATAAATTGACGTGCACGTGTATGTCATCATAGTGCATTGCCTTTGTGCCAATTTTGAACGAAATCAGTGCAGGGATGTTTGAGTTATGGTTGAAAGACATGAAAAATCGCATAAAAATAGCCGCCTGGCGGCCATATTGGATCATATTGCAACATAAATTGATGTGCATGTGTATGTTACAGTGCATTGCCTTTGTGCCAAGTTTGAATGAAATCGGTGCAGGGACGTTTGAGTTATGGTTGAAAGACATGAAAAATCGCATAAAAATGGCTGCCTGGCGGCCATATTGGATCGTATCGCGACATAACTTGACGTGCACATGTATGTTATAGTGCATTGCCTTTGTGCCAAGTTTGAACAAAATCGGTGCAGGGACGTTTGAGTTATGGTTGAAAGACATGAAAAATCGCATAAAAATGGCTGCCTGGCGGCCATATTGGATCGTATCGCAACAGAGCTTGACGTGCACATGTATGTTATAGTGCATTGCCTTTGCGCCAAGTTTGAATGAAATCGGTGCAGGGACGTTTGAGTTATGGTTGAAAGACATGAAAAATCGCATAAAAATGGCCGCCTGGCGGCCATATTGGATTGTATCGCAACAGAGCTTGACGTGCACATGTATGTTACAGTGCATTGCCTATGTGCCAAGTTTGAACGAAATTGGTGCAGGGACGTTTGAGTTATGGTTGAAAGACATGAAAAATCGCAAAAAAATGGTCGCCTGGCGGCCATATTGGATCGTATCGCGAAATGAATCGACGTGCATCTGTCAGTCATAGTGCTATGCCTTTGTGCCAAGTTTGAACAAAATTGGTTCAGCAGTGTCTGAGAAACTGTTGATGACGGACGGACGGACGGACGGACTGACAGGACCCAATCTATAAGTCCCCGCCGGACTTCGTCCGCGGGGACTAAAAATGTACCAAAAAATGCGTACAACATGACTACATGTAAGTACCTATATATAACAGCTGTCTACGCGATATCGAAAACCGGTTCAAAAGTCAATGAATATAGTGTTTAATAAACAACATCAGTGACAATGTTTTTTCTTTGATATTAGTTTCACAATTTGTTCTGTTCTATTTTCTGTCGACGATTTTCATTTCTTACTAATTATTTAGACTACAACTTCCCACTATTGCCTTCGCTGCTTGACCTATCATCGCTGCTCTGAAGTCAAATTCACCTCGTCTCGGGCATTCCATGGTTATCACCATCAGATCATTTAGATCAGGCATAGTCACTTAGACAGCTACGTTTCGATTTTGTAATCCTGTTTTGGGTACTGAACCCACGCGCTCACACGGGACAGATGAGACTGGAATCACGGCTGCAATTATGGCCAATTTTGCAATATTCTGGAATAAGTTTGCAGACCGGCATAAAACTATTATTTTTAAGTCTGCGTAGCATTAACTTAAACTTGATATTCGACTAGGAGATCTTCAGGGTTTACAAGTATGCATTGGGCGCAGCGGAAAAAAACACCATTTCTTTGCAATAACGACGAACTCTATTGACCTTGTTACATTTTTATTGGTATAGACTTGAAGGAAAACGTGATTGACAGGATGTACGACAAAATATTGCTAAATTATGAACATTTTTATCAGCAAACAATTTATTTTTAGTCCTGGATAAACTTCACATTAAAGGGAAACTACGTGTGCTCATGTCTTTGTTACAGAGACTGCGCTTTTTAATGCGTATCGGATTACGCAGACGTCATTTTACTTTGCGTACTTCAAAGTAATAACATGCTTGAAACACGCAGGATTTTGCGTTAACGGAAGCTCTGTAATAAAACTATTGATAATATTATTAAAATTTCACTTTTTCTCAGTATTTTTTGCAAGACATTGATATATTTGTCTAACATATTCATAAAAAAGTAACAGGTCCTCGTAACGCCAGCACGCGTACGCCTTTACAATAAAAAAAATATCGATTTCAAGGTACATTGTCTGTGCTTTGTCTGTAAAACACGTCCGTGACTGCGTTTTTAATATTTTGTTGGGCAGCAAAATAGACGACAGT
>LD357354.1:53856-65755 GCA_001465055.1 Ptychodera flava
GCAACCACATGATGAGTTCTTTCTGACTTCGTTCCATTCGGTATTCGGTTGGTGAAAGTCGGTGATAATGTTCTATCGTACCCCATTTTCGTGTAATGTATATAGTAATTAAGAAGAAAAAAAAAGAAAATAAATCACATCTTTACATAAATATTTCCGTCTGATTGAAAGATAAATCGATTATCTGTGTGGCGAATCAATCGAAGAACCCAATATTCTTGTAAATGTTGGACTTCCATTTCATCATCAACCTCCTGAAAGACGTTTATGAATTCTAGTCGCTTAAAGAAGTTAGTCTTTTGACATTCCTTAATGAAAGGTAATATGTTATGATATAGATTATCATCTTTGAGTCGGACACCTGGATTTGCCCGATGGATATGTCGATTTACCCGCCGAAGTTTGCACCATTCCAATTTGACAGAGAAACCAAACAGGTCTTTATTTTTAGAAAGAAACTTTGTAATATTCTTTTCACCAAACATGTCGACTCCGTAAGACCATATATTAATACATAACTTTATTTATAATGACTAATGTTAAACCAGTTAAAAATATCCATAGCTGTTCTCCAACAAATCCGACCACCGATCCTGCTGTTTTTAATAGAAAATTAACAAGTGAACCGATTAAACCTGGTATTGCAGCAGCACTTTTTGCGGCCAATGTTTTTAACCATTCGCCAAATTGCTTTACAATTTCTTTCGCTTTTGTATATACTTTTGGTGGACCTGAACCATTGTTTGCTCCAGAGCCGCCAGTTCCTGCTGATCCTCCTCCTCCTTTAGTTACAGCCAGGGCAATTGTTGATATTGTCATTCCAAGGGCAGTCAATATTGCAGCGATTGTTAAACCATTTCGTTTAAATAATTCTGTCAGCTTCAGCCTGAGTGACAATTCTGGATCGGAAATTACATCACGAAGAGACCTAGTCGTAGCCAGACTTTCACGTGCCTCACTGATCTTACCATGTTTGTATTCAATTCGATCGACAATTTTAGCTTCTCTTGTTATGAGTTCAGCTAGTAGTTTTTCAGCTTTTTCTTTTCCTTGGGTGCTCGTTTCAGGATCCTTTAACTGTTTTGCTACTGCTCTTTTCTCTAGCGTTATTTTCTTTTTTTCATTGTTAAGATCTTTAATATGCATATTCGCAATCCTTAATTCATCATTAATAGCTCTATATTCAGGGTTTAGATTGTTCCATTTTTCGATTTTATTTTCAAAAGCTTGTATTTTATCTGCATTACCGCTAGCATCTTGCCGTAAGAATGTCAGTTCATCTTTGTATATACCCATGTCGTCTGGTGTCATCTTCTCAGCCGGTATTTTATCGTTTTTCACATCTTCAGAATACAATGTAGGACTCACATATTCGGGCTCTGCGCTAGAGCGGCCTCCGAATACATCTCTCATAAATTCATGTCCTCCTTTTTCTCTCATTAATGTGGTGAGCTTATAAAATCTACCTCCTCTATCTTTAGACAACTTGAGGTTTTTATAATACAACTTTCCATCCCTAATCTCAGATTCCGTAGCCAATACATTTAGTGCATCCGGATCAGTAATTTTATTATAGTCTAAGAATTGATTAATCATACTTAATTTTTTATCTACTCTAAGTTTAGTCAAAGGATCCACCTGTGGGTCAGCCTGGAAAGGATCGGCTTCCGCAAGGGCATTATCATCGTCTATAAAGTATGTTTCAACAGTAGCATCATCGTCATTTAAATTTGCATCATCGAAATCCTGGAGTGGTATATCTTCTCCTCCTTCTGCCATATTGTCTTTCTATATTACTACAATTATTTTTTATCATCCTTACATATACAGTAAAAATTAAAATGCACGTCTCAGTTGTTGAAAGCGTTGAACAATTGGCTGACTATATCGAAAGAACTAGCGCCGCATATCGCCGCAGTTATAAATTGATGGGTTGAATTGATATGGCTCTTAATGTGACTAAGGGAATTCTTGTAAGTTCAGCTGTAATAGCGGCAATTCCGGCAGTTCCAGTTCTTTTAGCTTTAACTCCTATACCAGGTGTTATTATTGATGTAGTTCAAGGAAAAACAGGAGTATCAAAAAGGCGAGAGAAATATAAACATTATCACGTACAATATAAACAGCTGCTTACACAAATACAAGAAAAAGGCGCAACAAAAGAAACTGTGGCCTCAGAACTTATTCAGGACATATTTCATCAGGCACTAGAAATTCAAAAACAAGAAGGATTTAGTCCACCGCTAGAAAGATACATGCGATATTATGGATTAAATGGATATGAAAGTTGATTCCGTTAGGAACTCCGTCCTATCGGCCATGTTTCTGCCAACCATTCGTTCGTGTCTGGATTGTATAACTGCACACGTTTGATATCATTTGGCGCCATCATGATTTTACTACGCTTTTCACTACGGATTTCTCCAGGTTTTTTCTGTACAAACTGTACAAATTGTGCCCGCTCGGTCTCCTTCCTTTGGAATTTCCCAGTTTCAAACAGATCCTTATAATCTTCAAAGTTCAAATGTTTTCTAACACAAACATCTTTTATCCTTTTTTTTTCGTCTCCGAAGTTGGAGTTCGAAAAGCATACACTTTCAAGCGTATGCCGACAAAATCAAGAATAGGTTCTCCATTCAACTCATCTTTAAATTTACCTATCACCTTTTTATTAATCTTTGGAAAATCGGGGGCTATTGCGGAGCTCATTCCACTAGTATCATATATAGACTTCTCACCATTCTGTTCTACATCTTCTCGGACTATATCATTGAAAGTTGTGTCTGCAGAAGAAAGAGGTACACTGTAAATAAAACTATCAGTATCTATGTAGGCTAATCGTATTCCAGGGAACTGCTTTCGAAAGTAATTGTAATGCGTCTCATACATAAGCAGCTTAGAAAGTTCGAGTACTGCCGCGCCAATGAAAACTGGCTTTTTATATTCATATTGATCCCTTTTCAGTTCCAGTAGGACACTGTCGCAGGAATCGCCATCCTCTTCGGAATTTATGAGAGTTATATGTTTCATCTTTGGATTATACTTCTGAATCTTTTTACGGCCACTATTCGTACTACCAGAAACAAATTTAAAGTCTCTGTACTTTCAAACGTCTTCTATTGTTTTGCAGAACATTGCATTATTCATCAGCTTGTAGAAATTCTTTTCAAAATCTGTCTTTCCCTTTGTCCACATTTTAGTGTTAAAGTCAATATATTGTTTGAGACACGGAGCCTCTTCAAATGCGAGCGCCCGATGTATTTTTTTCAGTCGCATTCCCATCTGAAGATAGAATTCAAGCAACTTATAATGTAAGACGTACCGCTCTCTGTCCATGAGACTTGTAATCAGTCGACTGCCCTGCCTCGGAAATTCGTAGTGATGCGGTGCTAATGGTAGATCAGAATGTTCTTCATGTAATTCAGCCGGATATTCTAAGTCTACTTCTAGAAAACTTGGTGGAAATCTAGCGCCGGGTCCCCAATCCAAGCCTGCTCCGCCATTCTGAGCAGACCATTCTAACAATTCTTCCATCGTCATCCAATGAAGTCCGCCCATTGGCATTGCCTGACTCATTGCCCATCCGTAAAGATTATTAGCATCGAGATATTTTATTTCGGTCAACGGTTTCTCTGGATCGTAATTCCCGCCAGCTCCGCCAGGCTCGTCTGTAGTGTAAGCCGGATGATTTGTCTGTAAATAATGAATATTACACTGACTGATACCACCTCGAATTCCCCTCTGAATGAAATTCATCTGTTCAGCATCTTGAATGAGTTTAAATGTATTACCTGTGTGAAGTAACATCGCATCCCATGTCAAGCCGGGCGCTGACAAATAGTGGGCTGGGTCTAACTTATATGCTTCTAATCATGTGTCACGGAAATTTTCGAATATATTCGCAAGAAGGAGAACGTCCATCTCACAATAGAATTCCATATAATCACGAATCGTCTTACATCCAACTTCGTCCCACACCTTCAATGCATGTTTGTAATCGGACTCCGAAATCCCCTCTTCTGTTAATTCACTATAAAATTTGTGTCTCTCCGGGAGCTGGTCCTCTTCTAGTCTGTCAACCGAGTCTAAATATTCTTACGGGAAGAAACCTTTCGCCCGCTTAATGTCCGGGTACGAAAGTGGTACTGCCGTCCATCCATCCTCTGGCACAGTAACTGTCTTTGCCAACTTCGCGAGCGACCCAGACATCAACTGAGCACTGTTCATAAACTTTATATGAAAGAAACGTTTCTTTGTCTCCCTCTTCCCATCGACAACAATTGAGGCACTAAAAATAAATGTTTTCATAAGACACATAATTCCACCATTGCCCGTCTTAGCTATGATATTTGGCTCTGGTTCGTTACCCCCTCCGGTGTCAACATCCCTAATTTCCTGTATTTTTGTAAAATAAAAGAACCATCGTATCCCTTGAGGTTGTGAAAGTAGATAGGAATGGTTCTCGACAGGCGGCACCCTTCACAATAAAAAGTATTTTCATCCTTCACTATTCGGTATCCGGCTTGATCTCCACATGCAATACAGTCTGGATCGTTGTAATTAGATCTATCTTTCATGGGTTTTATTTTCCAATAATACGATTTCGAATAATACTCGGCCCTTTTCTTCATATCCTTTAGAAATTCTGTAACACAATCTGTACCTGTGAATGTTCTTTTACTATAAACTTTCGGCCCGTAACCATTCCGGCCCGGCCATCGTTCAATCATAACATACGAAATACAAATTGGAATGTGTCGGCCGGTGTCCTTCTCAATAATTGCCTCAGTATCTGCGTAGATAACGTAGGGACAGGGAACCTTCTTCTTATGTCCTTCGAATTGACACACTTCCTTAGGAAAAACTGGCTGAGCCATGTCTGTTCCACAGTATACCTGATGTATTTCTAATTCTTCTGTTGATGCAAAACCTCGCTTACAAACCATACAAATACACTTCCGTCTGTGCACATTCTTACGATCATTTTGAGAATTAAGAAGGCGATTTAACGCAGTAATTGGTACATAGTGACCTGCGTCTTTGCCGACTATTAGTAAGATATTCGCTATTTGATCTGCTCCGCCTTCGGAACGGGATCCGCTACTATATAACTGTGTTATACCAGACGGGTCGGGATCATTTTCGTAGATCTGAAATACTTGGAGTTTGATGCCTGGATTTTGCTGCTCGAAGCGCTTGAATACAGTCTCATCGGCAGGCGTAGGAAATGGTATTCCATCAAAAGAGTAATCGACCATAAATTTGTCATACGTCTTCCAGTTTTTTCTAGTCTGACCATATTTCTTTTTGCGAAACGTGATGTCGCCCAACTTTAAACTTGAAACGACGGCATACTGAAAACAATGCTCGCTGCCGAAAGGAAGAATAAGATTGCTCACACAATGCTTATTTTTTAACCATTTTGGAAGTTGAATCGTGCGGCCGGCCCCGAGTAAAACTTCTACTAGAATTACTTCAAAATTAAGTGTCTCCTCGAGAACGAGACCAGAACCCTCAACATTGCTAATTGTTTCAAGCATATGGTCGTAGCGATCTATTAATTGTTGTTTCACATCCGATTCCGATCCTCTTACATCTTTTGTGTATGTATTTTTTAATTTAACATGCAATGTACGATTTTGTGTATTACCGTTTTTCGGATCCAATAATTTGACTTCCATATCTGTATAAACAGAGTACATCTTTCTTTCTTTGGTCATACCTTCGATATCCACCAGCGATTCAATATCCACGACTCGCTTGACTTCAGGAAATTCTTTTCGTAAAACTGCCCCCTTGAATGCTGTACGTAATCGGCGCCTATCGTCAATATTCTCGTCCATAATAATCTTTATAATATATACTATCCTAAAAAAATTTTAAAAAGAAAATATTCTATGATAGGTCATCAAAATCCACTAAAATATCTTTGTTGGCATTTATTTGTTTATATATCTCGCCTAATCTTTCTAAGTCGACTAGTTCTTCCGCATCTTGTATTTCTGGATTAGGCATGGCACAAAATAACCTGTCTATAGTGAAAGAAAGATTACTTTTAAATAAGCGCGGTTTAAATGCTAAGAATTCTATCTTACTACCCTTTTGGATATTACGAGGTACAATAGCAGGATTTTCTCTGGCTGGCAATCGGCTCACTGCTTTAAAAGCACAGTCAATTTCTTGAACTATATCAATACATGTAGCAAAATCGGCCCCTCTTTTAAACCGAAATTTAAAATACTTTGTCTGTTTGTCGCTCCCTCGCTTCTGATACACTTTAGAAGGATTGTAAAATCCGATAGTATTCTTGGAGTGAGTGGCCAGGCTTGCAGCATAGCTTTTAGCAGTGCTTGCATCGAAACTTTCACCTAAGGTTAGGAATACTATTAAATCAGTAAACTTTTGAAGACTTTGTTGCCAACGGACACACATTTCATCACATGTAGCAGGATCTTTTGAACCATATTTAGGCCCGATATTGAAAACCACTTCTGTCTACATATATAATAGGATCTACATATTCACCAAATATGAGTTTGCCGTCACTGATTTTAATTTCTCTGGTTTCAAGTATTTTTATTGCATCTGAAATAGAAAGGATTGCCATTGTCTTATCGTATATATCTTTACGAAAAATAATTTAAAAAAATTTTTTCTATGATATATAGAACAAAAATGTCATACATATTCATAAATGGACCAACTGGAAGTGGTAAGAGTTACGATGCAGTAAATTTGGCTGCGTCTCACGTACCAGAATTTGACACTAGTTTTTCTAGCAACATTGCCGACTTTTATAATGGAAAAGTTTCGATTGCCGATTTTCAGAACCAGTTTATAGAACATACTCTTAGTTTACAATGTCGGGCTGGGAAAGCCAATGCAAACTACATTATTTGTGACTCTTCCATAATTCAACATCTAACTTTTTCTCGAATCCGAGGCGTTTCCGTTTTGTCGGAAGAAAAAAAGATTGTTTCTAGAGCATTTAACCGTTTACATAGTTTCATTATCATATTCAAAGATATGAAATTTGATTATTGCAGGCGGAATATTCTGACTCGAGCAAGACAATATGAAATAACCGAGTCCGCCTTAAAAGAACTAGAAGAGATTCATGATAAGTTCAAAAACGTTTTCTTAGAAATTTGCAATGACTACAGACTTCCATGTTTGGTAATTCATCAATCTCTTACGCCTGAAGTTCTCAAGAATATACTTAATCCAACAATTGATACTGAGACAGTCGGGCCAGTAGATTTTCCACGAGCTTTTGACTTTGGAATTGCATGGAGCGGCGGCAGCCAGGGATTTTTAGTAGACGGTTTCGACGAGGAGGAACTTGAAGAAGCTTACTATCCACCTAGCCAAGAACAACTAGAACAACCTCGAGTCTCACTCAAGAACCTACACAAACTTCTTAATGCTTGTGAAACAGTGTGTGCTTATAATGCTCCGTTTGACTTACAGGCACTTGATATGATGAAGCCCTACAGTTCCGAAAGGGTACAAGACTTTGAAGTTACTTGTCTATGGCTCATGTCAATTGTGTACATTATACTTCAACCAGAACTTATCGATAAAGCTAAACAAGGAGGACTGGAAAGAACAGCTCGTGCCAATATGCACAGTAGCTTTGAAGATCTTGCAAACTTAATATGTTCAGGATCCGAGGTACCACCTCATCCACATACAGCCAAAAAGATGCAATAAGTGAACATTACTTACGACAATACATGATAAATACTTGGCCAGGTGGTTGGAAGCGGGGTGGTAAACTGACACTTTCGGCTTTCAAGAAATTAAGACTTCTTCCATGGTACTTATTGAATAACTTTCGTAATTACCTGCGTTAGTACTTAAGTTAGTACTTACGTTAGTACTTGACAAGTACCAGCACAGAAACAACAGAGCATTCCGAAGGGTACTTACGAAGTTCTAATAACATTTTCCTCTGGCTCCAGTGTTCCCGCTAAGGCTTATTTGCGCGCTAATTGCGCAGTGTCTCCGACTGCTCTCGCAGTGAAATCTCATGTTTTGCGCAACTTTAGTCTCAGTCATTTCCATCGGTAGTTTTGGAAACGATAACTCAGGATGAAATGTGCGATTGCAGCGTAGATTTTACTTCCGCGTTTTGGGTTTAGCACCCGTTGGTGGCGCAGTTGCCACCAACGTTCATTGTACGTTGTGACGTACCTCAGTAAATTAGCATATACATGGACAGACCCAGCTGTAAGGCAATCAGGCGTATCTCAAGTTGCGCACCCTCTCGAAACCTTAGAGGGAACACTGTCTGGCTCCCAACTATTGAAACTTTCTGGATAACCTTTCCATTTTATCAGATAATATTTCTTTCCTCTAATTTTTTTCGTTTTCAAAATTCGTTCTACTCTGTACAGCTCGTCGGCACCAGCAGCACTCTGCAGTTCATGGGAATAGAAAGTGCCGAGTATTTCCTCTCCATTCAGATCTTTTATTTTGTAAACGTGCGGCGTTCCCAGTCCAGCTGCGTACACCACTTTTGAAACTATGAACACCTCCTCTGTCCAATTTGGTAAATATCCTTTCCTGAAAGAGGTCTTGTATTTTGTAATTCGGACCCGTTCTCCCGGCTTGAATTCAGGGTTAGCTCCCATGGCTGCCAACTCAGGGTAAAGTGTATAAAATGCCTGCCAATCGTTGTCCTCCGTTACATCAACGGGTTTCATTTTGATACTTCCGTGAACGGTGTTATTGTAATTCTCGAGAAGTTCTGGTAGAATGGGGAGCCATTCACGTGTCTGTCTGTATGTAAAGTATTTCCACATCATCGTTTTTAGAGTACGATTAAAACGTTCCACGACGCTAGCTTTTTTGTCACTGTAGGTGTGAAACCAGTGAATGCCTGACTCCTCCAGCCATTTCTGCATTTTTTGATTAGTAAATTCCCGCCCCTCATCTGTCTGAAGTTTGTCGGGTTGCATCCCGGATTTCTTAATTATGTCTTGTAGCGCCTTCAGAGTATCATCAGCTGTTTTTGACTGTATTGGCCTGGCCCATGCATATTTGCCGAGCACATCGATTACTGTTAGCATGTATCGAATGTTACAATTCTCTTTTGCGAACGGTAAAGAAAACTCCACGAGAACTGCTTGCCAAAAATTGTCTATCGATGTTACGAAAACGCGCCTTCCAGCCGTAGCACCTCGAGTACGAGGTACCGGTTTATGTAGATAATAAGTTAGCTGAGTTTTTAACCAGTCCTGTACCTCTTTCTTAGTAACATTTAGTCCGCTGGCATGTGTTGCATCATATAATTTTTGTACACCTCCAAAACCAGTTTTCGGGTTGTAATATAATTCTCTAAGAGTACCTTCAGTAGAACCTTCAGGATTCCTATCGGTAAAACCTTCGGGCGAAGCCATGATTAGCTATATTATACGAAAAATTGTATGTCTTAAGGATGCCGTAAATGAAATACTAATTTACTGAATGGTGTACTTTTCAATTGTCTGACTAGGTCCGTGGCCTCCCGTTCTGACACCTCCATTCCATATTCTTTTATAATAGTCTTGTTGTCTGTCTTGCTGGGTGTGTAAAATAGTACTAACATTTGTATGTTTTCCCTGAATGGTTTACTAATACTTGTATATTGTTGAGTCAGAACCCAGACAGATAATCCGTCGTGTCTTGCGCTGAAACCAAGTTTGACTAAAACATCACTGCGCTTCTTCATATCTTTGGACGAGGCGCAGTCGTCGAGGATTATTAAAGTGTACGTTTTATTGTTCATGAATGTCGGACAAATGAAAACTATCCTTAAGTACGGACCGGTGAGGAGATCCATCACATATTCCGTTTTGCCAGAATTTGTCGGTCCAGTTACAATCATGTTGAATGGCACGGTTGCATACATCGGATCTATATACTGTACATAAATGTAATGAATGTGGCTAAAGATAACAAACCAATTTTGCCATATTCGTGAATAGGATCCGCGCCGGCGACTGTCACGGCTGCTGCCTTCCGTTCCGAAGGTGATAGGGAAGGTGACCCTCCAGAATGCACAGCATCCTGCCACTTCACGGGATCCTCTTCCCCTTCCATCTCATGTATAGCACTTTCTCGAATTTCCGTGTTTATATCACCATTCACCCCGAAGACCATAGATTCAGTTGCGTATTGTAACCTGAGATTGCCGGGCCCGAAAGAATAACCATTTTAGACGGTAAGAGAAGTAAATTGGGCGAAAGTGCCATATCAAGTTTTACACCAGTATTTGTTATTGTGTCTTGATATCGCCTATAACTAATTACTTTGTCGGTATTACGAATTTCATCTTCAAGGAGAACGCCGAATTCTTTTCGGACTTGCTCTGCGTTGCCAGTATCGCCCACTATGGTACTGCGAATATTTGCTTGCCAGTAGGAAACGTACAGATCTTCATTTAGCTGCAGCAGATCGGTTTCAGAGCTGTGACAGCTCAAACCAGCTTTAATGCAGATCTGCACAGAGCGTTTGGAGCTGTCGTTTGTCTGCTGCAGATTCGAGTGTCTCTGGAAGACGAAATGCAGACTTGTGCAGCTCTTGGCCGATCGGTCAACAGCCGTTATGCAGCTCAAAATCGTTCGAAGTAAAACTTTGTTGACACTACAAATGTCACAGCTCTATGGCAGCTCGAAACAGTTCGCTGGCAGCAAAACATGAGCCAGTCAAAGTATACATCATACGTATAGTTGAGTTTTCGTTTCTAGTAGAGTGAAGTTATAAGGACGGTCAGGTATTTAATGAGTTCAGTCCATTTTCAAATTAAAATTTGCGTGCGTCCGTTTTGCGATCTCGGCTCAGAAAATTGATCGAGTACGCGTGTACGTGTACATGTAGTCTATCAGCGTAATCCTATGGGCATATATATGTATGCACACATATAAAAACGCCGGGAAAGCCCTGTGCATCAATGAGAAGTTGCCTTATAATTATCAACGTGTCTTCCTCAGAATCATTGTTCATTCGATGTTAAGCTGTGCTCCGTTTTACCTTTTATATTTGTAGGTCCGAGCACCGCTACTTTTGCTGCTCCCCACAGGTCCGAACATCAAATCATAGACCCTTGAGAAAAACGTGTACGTTGCATGTTGTTGTTGGTTAGGCTGCATCACGCATGATGACGTCATTTATCATGTGAAAAGTTGTCCGCGATTGGTCAGATTCGCTAAATGACCCAGGTCACGCAGGTCAAAGTGTTAGCGGCAAGACACATCGACCGTTAATCTACACGTATTGAATTAGCTTCAGGGTTACTCTGTCATGTTTCTTTGCTAAACTTTGGATGAAATTTCGCCGAAAACGGTATCCAAACTCTGATAAAATGGTAGCAAATTGAACGAGTATACATGACGACATATTCAACGTACCAAAGGTCTCGCCGTCAGGAGAAATGACGTCAAACCATGGATATATTGCCTGCAATTGCAAACGGCATTGCAAACCGCATACCGATCCCAATGATACTATTATAGGTAAGTTACTTTGACATATCTCCTTCATATGCGGTTTTTATTTGTACAGACTTTTCTGAAGATTACATTCGGTATATCGAGGATATCTAGTTGCTTCAAAGTTCAAGCCAGGCATCAGTAAAACTGCCGATTTGCGATTGTACGGTTCAAGAAGACAGGGTGCTGAAATAATATACACAGTCAATCCAACACAATTGTCATCAATAAAATTGCCGATTTTCGATGACCATGTAATCAGTGTTTCATCTACGCTTTTGATCTGCTTCATGAAAATGCTGTTGAAACAATATACCGCGCGTAAATTTTCCGTACGCTGATTTTGCATATGAAAGCCTGCCAGTTGAGAGTTACGTGTACGTTCACAAAGTTCATTGCCCTCGCCCGATACGGTTTCTGTGTCA
>LD357354.1:66653-89858 GCA_001465055.1 Ptychodera flava
AAGTACTGGAAATATTTAATAAACTACAAGAACTTTGATCTACTTTACAATGCTGAGATTAACTCTTCACAATTTCTCAGAAGAAGTTTGATTCATCAAACAATGCTAAGGTAAGCATCTCACAATATCTCCAACATCAGTTGTTCATGACAGTAAACTTGGACTAGTTTGTACTAGTTTTGATATAACATTATGCTAGCTTCATAAAGGTTTTAGACCTTTTTCCTCTGTTGTATTCAATGCAATTTTTCCCGTAACCTTTAGTAATAAATGAGTGTTTCTTCATCCTACATCAGGTGTTATCTTTTTTTACTCTCGTGTGAGCTAGTTCACTGGTATGGTAACTTTGATGAGGTGTGTCACATTTATCTAACAGGGTGACGAGGATCTCCAGCTGCTTGTGTTGTATTGTTGTGAGCGATTGAAGTGAGCATGACATGAGGTAGAAATAAATATATTTTTGTGTGTACAAATAAAATATGACCCATTACATGCAGTATGATAATGGTGAATGAGCAATGTCCATTTTGAGCTGTTATATGTCTTCAAGTGGTCTAATATGAGCTGCTGTATGTCTGCAGGTCAAAAGTCATGGGCTGAAAGTTGTCTGCAATGAGCTGTGGCATGTCTGCAGGTCAAAAGTCATGGGCTGAAAGTTGTCTGCTATGAGCTGCTGTTTGTCTGCAGGTCAAAAGTCACGGGCTGCATTTGAGCTGTCATGTGTATGTCATTGATCTGCATACCATGCCCCATGAGCTGCAATTTGCAGCTCAAAGCTAATTATATATGCACAAAATCAGACCATTTGCAGATATCTGCAAGTGATCTGCTACAGCCGAGCTGCGAAGATCTGCAACAGCCATCTGGCAGGTCTGCAGGTTTGGTAAGGGTGTGCACCGAGTATGCAATATACGTAGGCTTCAAGGCTTTCATAGAGGCGGGCTAGGCCGGCCTTTGTTAGTCCCGAGTCTCCCTTCAGAGGGATGAAACTATTATATTGCCCCTCTGATCCATCATTTCTGAAGAAATAATAGTGTGGCCTGTCTTTGGCGGGCAGTACATGTTTTTTCTTTCCAAAAATTGTAGGTGTGTAATAAACGCCTCCGTCGGCGGAGAGGAAAAAGTCGTTACCATTGTATATTGCTTTTGGCTGACGAACGGGACAACGATTAGTGTAATATATATAACCATAACCAAGACCTGAGTTTTGACCAAAACGATAACGAAAGTCGGACTTCGTTGGGCATATATTTCCAAATTCTGTACATAAAAGTTCATATTGGACGAGATTGTATGGATTGTCGCCGGCTTTGAAGACAGAGGTATCGTCTGGAAGTGCAACGCCCATTTCATGAAGGATCCGACGTACTGTAAAGTATACATGAAAACGACAGTATGATCGTATTTGTGGCGGAAATTTCTTATCGAAGAGATGGGCGAATGATATACTGCAACCAGTAGTGCTGCACCATACAGCGAAATTTAATTGCTGGTCCCAGTATTTCATGTGCGGGCCGCCCAGCCATATATTACTTTCTTTAGCTGATCGATGAGTGATTACGTTATCTTTGAACACATCCCGCGGATGAAAAGTAAATTCATCTGTCGGCGTTACATTTATTTCTAAGTCCATGAGAATAGGTTTTATGTCATTCGGTTTGGGAGGAATATCAGCATGCTGTACTGTCGGTACGCTCATCTTATTCAATTGAAAAGCAACTGTGAATAGGTCTGTACTCATGATTCGTGTTTCTATATACAGATAGATTTTAATGGAGGAGAATTTTCCATACTTCGGAATCCGAATCATTCCGTTAGGGGTACTAACATTCCAGACTATGTTAATACTATATTTCGGATTCAGGTTTAAACGAATTTTTTATTTTTTACTAAGAATAGATAACATACTGCAAACAATGGAGAATTTAATAAATACATCGGCAGCGGCAAATATGACAGCGCGTTCCGAAGGGGCACTACCAACCGCAGCGTCGGACGCTCGATCCATAATAGAGACGAAACGTGAAAAAATTCTCTGTGTCATCGCAAGTGGTCAAAGTAAGTTATTTTTTGGCAAGGAAATTTCAGTTGTGGATGTGGAAAAATGGGGGTATGATACGGTAATTAAAGCCTTCAAAATGTATGAAGCGAAATACAGTTCTCTTATAAGTGATACCATCACTCAAAGTTTCATAGATCTAGGAGCCCGTGCAATAAGTCAGGTAGTTCCAATCGATGATCGAACAAACTATGCCACTGATCTTAAAAAGGATTTTATTCTAAACAGTGAAACAAAACGATTATCAGGATGGATAGCCTACACATGGGGGCCCTTACTTGCTCTAGTTTCCACCGGTTTAATTACGGGTAAACATGTAGATTGTAAAAAAATTGGGCTTAATATGATACCCGAAATAAATTGATTCAACTTCGCAAGCACCGACACCGACTCAGGTACGGCTCCACCAGAGACTCCGTCACCACAAGCCCCTCCGACGACTACGCCACAGCGCAATATAGAGACAATTACATTACCGATGAAGCATCCAGGGAGAGTTGCTGCGGGCAAGCGACTAGCGGAATGGAACAGGCAAAACAAGGAGAAGAAACGCCAAGCAATGACCAGCGATAGTATGACTGAAGCAAACTGTATAAGCCCCTTTCGGGACGTACCGCCTACGACGAAATAACAGTGTGATAGCTGGTATAATATATGTTATCTTGTTTTAGGAATTATAGGAGTTTCATTGACTGCATTAGGGCTATATTTTGGACGTGCTCGGCATAATTGCCCCCTCCGAAAAAATGAGCCGCTTCAGAAAGCGACAAAAACAGAGCCCGGAACGGTAGCGGAAAGTAAGTTTTCTCCCTCCAGAACGGAATCAGTACCGGCTCCTCTACACTGTATGAGATGGATTAACTCCGTAATTATTTTATCTTTTTATTTTATATACTTGTCAGCAATCATGGATACTAAAACAGTTGTAAACACAATGTACGATGGTATTGTAATCGCTGGACTTGCGATGGGATATCTAATGATCTCCAGCAAATTTCTGAAAATGGATATGGGCAATCCAAGTCGACCAAATTTGACTCGTTGGGTAAAATTAGGTGGTGCGACTGCTGCCGCGGTTGCGACTAAAGATCTCCTTGAACAGAAAAATATCATTCCTGCAAAACATTATACTTTGTAATGTATATACAGTAAGTATGATCATTTGGATTGAAAGCAAAACGGGTAAGCTGGTACTGTTAATTTTTACCCTTGCATTGACATATCACAGTTTACTCATATAAAACTATTACAGTGTTCACTTTTTAACTCATGGTATAACATAAGGGGGGCAAATAGTATATTAAAATATCAAGAAGGTGGTCAAGATAAGAAGACCAAATCAATACGTCCAGGTAACTACAATATCAATACACTCAAGAAAGCAATCGGGTTGAAACAGAAAATTAATTTTGAAAAACATCTGCCGACAAACCGCGTTCTTCTAACTTTGGCTAAAGATGTTAAAGTTTATTTTAATGCTGCAGGTAACTTTGCTAACCTCGTCGGCTTTTCAGATAAAAATGAGGACAACCCCGTGATAAAAAGTACTATGAGCCCAGGTCGAGCGGATTTCTTAACAGTCAATAAATATATAGTTCATTCAGATGTCGTTGATGTTACTGGAAATTATGTTTCATTTGGCTTCGGTGAATACATACAGGGGAAAGTATCGGACTGTTTACAAATACTTCCCGTCCAGGATACAAAAGAAATACGTGAAAAGGTCACCTATGATTTTAAAAACGGGGGCTCAATTTCCATGCCATTGAGAAAGGGTTCAGACCATATGAGTTCAATGCATATTTGGATAACAGATCAGGATGGAAACATAGTTAATTTCAGTAACTGGCCAACTAGCTTTTGTATTGAATTATTGTAGTTAACGCATCATAAACCATCCCACGACCAATCCTCCAGCAATATAAATCATTTCATATTTCTTCTGCTCAGGACTGGGCTTGTGCTGATGCAGAGTTGGCTTGTGCCACCGCTGCTGCTTCTTCTAAGATTTCTGTATCTGTATCTCTTAACTCAGCTGCAGCATGCGCGTCCTTTGCTTGATTTTCTCTTTCCCAATCAGCTTGGAGTAATCTTTTTTCTGACCAGGCAGTATGGTCATGTTCAAATTTTTCTAATGCTTTATCATGTCTAATTTTCTCTTCAATAAGAGCTTCACCGTTCCCAGAAAGCTTTTGTCCGATAATATTTCCTCCTGTGAATGCCGTTGCATTTAATACAGCACTGAGAACTGTCATTCCTATAGCTGAAGCCATGGTTGTATATTTTTACAAGGTATTATTTAATTTTTCACTGTATATAGGATAATTATGTCTAACCCAAGTAACTTCGGTCTAGGTACAATTCAAACACAAAATCTCGAGCTCGAAGATCTGAGTGATGTTAAAGTTAACAATAATACTAAGATAGCTGGTAATCATAATAAGGATTACGTCCTTTGTTACAAAGACCGTGAGAAACAATTCGTTTTCTCGCCAGCAACAGCGCAGAAACACAAACATGCTGAATTTTCCGAACTGAAAGACTTCGATGAAACCGTAATTGACGCCACAAAGGCTTCAAATGATCCTACTCCTTTTGCTCTGACATGGGATTCGGTAAGTCAGAAATTCAGGCCTTATAATGTACCGCGTAACATCTTAGATATATTAGATAGTGAAATTGCAGGTGGAGTTGATGAACCGCCAGGAACTCCAAATGTGATTTATTTTGATAGCAATGTTAACAAATATAAATTGTCCGATTTTCGCCTTTATCTTAAGCCTAATAACCCATACAATACACTACTCGGTATACCGGTTCACCTTAAAATTAGTCCTCTTAATACAATAATGTCTTCAGATAATACACTAAGAAGGTGGATAAATAATGGGGAGAATTATTGTTCATATATAGCTAGCAGGGCTCCAGTAAGTTTATTTTGGGACACCACTTTAAAGAAACTGGGTCTGAAGAGTGTGGGGGAGGAGACAGCTGAATTAACTTTACAGACAGCCAATCAACAGATGACTGATAATATGAAAATAATTGAGCATGGTACAGTTTTTATCAAATGCATAAAATTGGGTACAGGAGACGAGTTTGATGATTTAGTTTGAAATATCGCTATAAAAACAGATTCAAGAACGGGTTGCAATATTATCATAACCATTGATAAAGACAGAAAGGATTTAGATATTGTTGCTTGTAGTAGTCCTCCGGAAGAAAGTAACAACATTTCATTTGTTAAAAAAAATACAAATTACACTTTAGATATCAGTACTATTTATCTAAAACGTCACATTTTATTTGAAGTAATGGTCTTCCGACATATTTTAAGTTCGGAGGAAATTAATAAAATTTTATCTATCGGGTGAACAAGTTCGTACCGATAGGAACTCTCGAGTTCAGAAAAAATTCTGTAGAAAATTTTCATGAAAACTGTAGAATAAGACAGACCTCTAACATGACATCACAAGTTGCTAAGCAACATTCGAAGTTATTGCGAAAGTCCTACTGGAAAGTCCCTGCTGGAAAAGGTATTGCGCAACATCCCTATTGAAACCCCCTACGGTTCCGGTTCCGGTAGGGGTTGAAAATCTCATTCCGATAGGTAACATAAGTGTTGTTCCCCGTTCCGTAGGGTAGGAAAAATGAGAAACATAGTGAAAAGGGAACAGCCAGCAGATATTGATAAAATTCATACTTGCATCCAGAAGACGAGAATCACCTCCGGAACGGGCACTGGAACCCCTTATGGAACGGTACAGAGCTGCAACACAGTCAGAAACTATCTAACAAATGATCCAATAATAGAATGTCGTTCCAACAGATGTTCTGATAGTGGATTACCCAGTCATAGCTAGTGTATTGCGCAAATCTCATTCAGAATGTGACCTGACTCAGCAGGGAATTTCCCACTGAGTTCAGGTCAATGCATATCTGCTGTATATGACTCATCGCCAGCTGTCGCGGTGACCTGCATATGAACTCACGTATGCGTACATTCCGACAGGTGTCTGTAGCTAAAATGGGTGGGGGAAAACAAAATTCATGTCACAGAAAACAATAATATATTACTACTTAAATTGGTTAACAATTGAGAGAGTTGAAAGATTTTGAGCATTTTCAACATACCAGGAGTCGAAAATCAATATAAAATAATGAAACGGGTAAGATTTTGCGCATTCAAAAGTGCGATAGCAACCAACGCGCGCTTTGAATCCTTCGGTATCGCCTTAATTCATTAGACAGTATTCTTCTGATTAGAAGTGCATTTTTGCCCATCCGAAAATGCCAGAAATCACGACTTCACTCACACTTACGCGATCTACGAATTTCCTTGTCAAGCAAGGACGCCCTCGTCGGCAAGCTATTAAAACATTTCTACAATGGTCGTTCCGCTTTTGACGTACGCTGTAAAAGGGCTTTTTGGATTGTTTATCAGAAGCCCCAGCGCAAACACAGATTTATCGGTATAATTCAATAATTTTTATTTTAGATAGTGCATGATCTCATCCTGCAAATGACCTGAGTAATAGCAAAGATATTGAGAAACTTGTCTGCTATCGAGGTACGTAATGTTTTGGTAGTTTTACTAAATGCGTTTTAGCGGGCAGATCGGAGTAATATCAATAATTATGATACTTGGAGGTAAAATATAGCTATTTAGCCTTATCCGCCACGTTTTGTGACATTTAGGGCCAAAATGTTCGTGCGGTTGTCATTATATGAGAGGTTGGCAGCAGATACTCGCCGTGAGCACGGTACAATCCAAAATGGTGTCCGTCGCCAAGTTTATCATGGCTACAACGGGGATTTTCATTTGAGTCCATGAAGTCCGTAGAATTACTGACAGAAGTTTACTGTCATTTAACTAACAGTTGGCATGGAGGTTTTGAGATGTTTTATCAGTACTTTTAGTTGTAGTGTATTCGATTTGAACAAGGAGATCCTTTGTTATGGGCGACTAGGTTGTATGGTCTGTACGTAGCTTATACTACATGTACACAGACTCAAGTTACAATATGGAATCGTCGAATAATTTATTGTTTACGTTCTAAAGTAGCTCATGTTAGACTTATAAGGGACAGAAATAAAGTAGCATTTTCAGTTTTCATACATTTACTTTTTATACATATGACGACAGACGTTTCCTCTCTATTATAGTGTTCTGCCAGAACAAGGGACGCAAGGAATGACAGTTGTTGTTGAAGTTAGTTGACCAGCATAACTACTATTTTTCTTGCTTTATGTTATCCAAAACAATCGTTCGTATTTTTGTATTTATTGTAATCAAACTGCCTTAGTGGCACAGTCGCAACTTAAAAAATTTCCAACTTTTTTACATCTAAAAGATCAGTTGAAGTGTTTCCTCATACTGAAACATGTAAGATTGTTACTGGTAAGATAGAGGTCTAATAACAGAAATGAACGTGTTTTTCATTTGAATATTGTTGTTATTTGCAATTTCCTCATCCCGGGTATGTTTGAGTATGATTTGAAGTATCACAGTAGGGAAATAATGGAACATCTGATCGACATTCAACAGTTAAGTTTCAAGAGGGTGGGGGCTTGGGCAAAGCTCAATAGTTAGGTTTTACTCGACATTGAACTTTTGACCATGCATGACATCACCCCTAATTTTCATATAACTACATGACATGATGACAAGAGCGAAGCAACATTGATTGCATATTTCAAAATGTATGAGTGAATATATGCAGCAATGTGTGTCGGCACTTTCATTGACCTTAACATCCTGGTATTTTTGGTGGCATGGCATCATAAAACATCCTACTCCATGTTGTAACAGAAAAAATCAAATTTTCTTTTAGGATGAGGCAGAGTACAAAAATAAATGATTGTTTTGGTTGAATATTGCTGAGTTTGAACTAAAAATGGCAAACTCACAATACATATACCAAAAATGCAAATGAATCCGCTTGAAGTGGGACAAGTGTATGAACCTAACAAGAACTACTATGCAAATCTACACTAGTATTAAACCCTCTCAGTCTTCTATGTTTGTATCTCGCTGTGTCACTTTGTGTAAAATTCATATTTTATGCAGGTTAATGCATTTCAATTGGTGGATTTCGCAAGTTCTCATGTTCTACATATTCTCCATAGACTATGCATGCATGATCGTTGACGTCTAGAGTATATGCTTCTACAAAATATGTTAATGTCACACCTGAGAGTTGACAAAAATTTGTTTAGTTGTGCCAGGTGTAACTATAAGAAAATTTATTGTCAAACAGCATAAAAGTCTGTGCCTAAACTGGCAATTAAAATGTTCCTCTCTTTTTTTTCTATGGAGATCTCTTAACCTGGTCGCAGCAGTTTGCTCAGATATGTGGTATTTACTTCTAAATGTACAACAGAAAGTGATCCCACAATTATATCAGTTGGCAAAACAGTTCCGCCAACAACAATATTTATTATCCAAGAATAAATCAACGACGACAGTGAGTATTCACAGGTACCCCTGTATTGTACAGTGATTGACAACTTCCTAACAACTATAGCAAAGAATGACAGTAATACACAAAGAAATTGTTTCTGTGATGTCACAATTTGCTGTAGTAACACTGAAAATATGATAGCTATGTGCTAGTAAGACTTAACGTCTTTAAACTGGCTATACTCACACCACATAGTAATGCACCAGTTCTCTGTTCATATGGTATACACTCACAAAAATCAGTGTAATAGTGACAACTCTATTTTGGTCACTATGACAACAAAAGGTAGCTACTTCAAAGTAGGAAAAGACTATAGTAAATTTACGATTGTACAGAAAATAACAGTAGCCTGTAAACGCGAGGCTTGGCTCAAAACTGATATTTGAACAATACAACAGTTTGGTGAAATTCGGTAAACACTAAATGTCAATCTGAAATTAGCTGTAGCTCTAACAAACTAATACTGTAGAATTTTAGTGTCAGACAACTTGTACAAACACTCATACTATTCTAAGCCTTCTTGTAGGGAAATAACAATCGCCCACTTTTCGAACCAATTTCACCCACGATCCAAACTGTAAACGTCCCTCCAGCGGCGAAGAATCACTCATGCAAAATCGACTTACACTTGTGTGTGTGTGACATTATTAAAGTACAATTTCGATTCCGCCGAAAGTTCGGATTCGTAAGTAAAGTTGACGATGAAGACAGGATCCTTGTTATCCTACAAGCGTGTATATCTACTAAGCCTGGTTGTTACTGTTCCTGACGTCCGGTCCAGTAGCTCGGCGTAGCGTTGAGGGTGCACAGAAGTGCCATATAAGCCGGTGAGTTCCCATTCGCGCCGAAGCTTTCGTTCTGTCCTTTCACTCGTAGCTATGTCACTCGCCCATATCGCGTGGTCGGGGCTCGATGGATCGTTTTGTCAGAAATTGTCACTCTTACCAAATATGAATGCTCTCTACAGCAAAAAACAGGATGGTTGGACAGTCTCACATACATTACAAAAAACAGGATGGTTGGACAGTCTCACATACATTACGTTACTTTTTTGCACGTCCCACACAAGTTTGTCGATAACAATGTAGATAACAAGAACCAACTCCGATACACTTCCATTCATGAAAGCCTCTACTCGATAATTAGTTAATTGAGGCAACACACTTTTATGAGCTCACTGTTATAGCATCAAGTAAAATTGTATATCCCATGCAGACAGTGTGTCTGGGCAAATTGAAATAAACAAGACTTGTACATGGACCAGTGCATGGTAATGTTACATTGTATCTCAATCTTGAACACAGGGTGCCAATCATAAACTCTCATTTACAACCCCAGACAGAGCTAATTTTGCCTTTGTGCAGGCAGAATTTCTGTCTGTATCAAGTAGCCTTGATCAACACTAAAGTGACCACTGGTGTAGATAATTTAGCAATTCCCTTGTGTGTTCTATCCAGACACTCAAATGAGTCGGTTCTTTTTATCTACAGTGTTATCTACAAAAATTGTGTGCCATGTACAAAAAAGTAAACGTAATGTATATGAGACTGTCCAACCATCCTGTTTTTTGCTGTATATGTTCTTGAGTCTCACCGACACTGAAGGGTTTGACGGATGAGTCGGTTCAGACGTTCACAACTTCTGACCGGAAAGTTTGAAAATCAACTGCACTCAAGTCGCGGGAGGCCATGCGGCCCCATGCTGTCTTTCAGCTTCTTCTTCTACGTCACCAGACATGTGACATTACGTCATGGCCTGCCAATCACTGGCGCTTAGCAATTCAAACTCTCTAGGCTAGTGTTCCGTTCGCTGGCTACCGTACAAAACCAGCAAAAGGTTCTAGAGTTCATCATCTCCATCCAAACGTACGAAGAATTATAGAGTCTATATCTCCAACAACATAACATCGCGTACCCTCCGAACAGTCTGATTATTAGTGAGTAAGTGCACTGAGTGCACAAAACACATTCACTCAATCATACGTGTAGAAGCCGTCTGACAACATATAAAAGTTAGTTTCTCTACTGATAATAAAAAATGAGTGAAATCACACATGTGATATTAATATTTAAATGTTCTTTTTAAAGTGATCAGTGTTTCTACCAATTATTATTTAACATTATGAAAAGAAGATATGTAATAATACTCTTTAAGGGTTAAGAATTTGTTGAAGAGATACATTTTCATGTTTTAGACCCACAAAATTTGGGAAATGACCCATAACCCCGAAACATGATTTGTATGTTTAGGCCAAATTTACACTGATTGACCGTATTTTTCGGTTCCATTCATCATTGATATGGCAAATATAAATTACGTATGGTTTTCACTGTTATTGCTGTAAAATGAAAAACTAGATTTTTTCATAAATCATGGCTTTCATGCATTGCAGCTGTTGCCTGGGGAAATACATATGGTCAAAGGTGGCATTTTGTTAGTTTTGTCATTCTCAAATATTATTGCGACCTATTGAAAATCATCAGTTTTATACCCCTAAAACCAAGTCTCTGAATGTAGTGAAGTTGCAGTTTTTTCTTTTCTATTAACGGAAATACAAAAAATACAAGAAATGATGAATCATGACAAGATAAATGAAAAGATTGAAAAATATGTGGCAGTAAATATTGCATTCTATCATATTTTACTTCTAATGCTTTGGCCTCCTATCATTGTACTCAACACTCAGTACTCATCTGAACTAATTCAAAATACAAGGACACTGATTAATATTTTATATCAGCGTTTCCCTAGTACTCATCTGAGCTCATTCAAAATGCTATAACTAAATAAACCAAAAATGCATTTCTTGATGCTAAAATGCAATCTCAACTTCTGAAAACTCTTTGTGACACCTACGTGAATCAGAACACAGCTGAATGATTAATTTCTGATTCGAAATTAATAATTATACAATAGAATGGTCAATCAACCAAAAGTAAATCAAACTACTCAAAATAATAAGCATCTTTTCAATAATCGTCAATGGAACGTCAAGTATACAAAAATTCACATAATATCTCTTACTACTTAACCAAAAGTAAACCTAATAAATAAATAAACGAATAATAATAAATAAATATTTAGATAAATAAATAAATAAATAAATAGCGCGATAAATGCGGTTTTGCGAATGCAACTTTAATCAGCTTCAACTCTTTTAAACTATTCGGTTTGAAATTCAATTATACCCTTTATATACAAACGTCCATGGCACATGAAAGTACCATGAACACTCAGTTATTTCCTAAGCATGTCACATTTTGATTCTTGATTAGAAATTAAACAGACAGCTCTTGTAAAAAGAAGACTGACCGAGATGACAGGGCGTCCATATACTCTATGTTTGCAGGTCAAAACGTACGCCTAAAATGTTCTATCAGAACACTTGTCTTTCACACTAACAGTACTGTAAATCTTAGACAAGTCCTCCCCTTTTCTATGAAGAAGCACACTCAGTGTTTACATAACAGTTCAGAAACTCCTAAATCCACTTCAACAGTCTCAAAATCGGATTTCAAGATAAGTCAAGTGACTAGCGTTAGTGAGTCGGCTTTAACAACAGTGTATGTTCTACGATGGTAAATTACAAACCGTATGTTCAAAATCGTACCTCAAGTCCGCCATTGTAGTTTTCTTGAATGGATTTGTTTACATACGAACATACCCGATTTGTTTTCGGAAACAGTCGGCAAATAATAAAGAATTCACTTCACCACGTTTACAGAGTTTTGCCGTGAATAACAAGTCAAAAATATCAGTAAATAGAGACAGCTCACTTTCAAACTTCACTGCATTGCTCCTTCAATGGTGATGGCACAGATTTCACACTCCAATCTCTCTTTTGATCCAGTTTTCAGCACAAATTCTCAACAAAACATCACCTCATCTCTGGAGCTCACATGCCGTGATGTTCACTCAACGGCGACAATTATCTGACAACCTAAAACCTTTGAGACTCTTGCACAAAACTGGAGAGTTCCATAATGTGTCTATGATAAGAAGAAATTAATTCTAGATGCGATCAGCTACAATACAAAATAAGTTGTTAGTTGCATGGCTGTACTATTAGGAGTCAACAATAGAGCCGATCAAAATATTGACTTAAAGTTATGGAACTAGTTTTTATTGTGCTCAGAAGTACAATATCAGGGCCAGGAGTTCAATTCTTCACATCAAGATTCACATGACCTTATGTCAACGGCCCTCTGAGCTTCTACAAATATCCTATTGTACACCAAAATGTACAGTTGTACATTATATTTTGTTCTATTAAGGCCTTTTTGCGTTCATTTTGGTTATTTTGTGTGTCTAGAGTTATTCTTAGAAATTATAGGACTGATTTCAATAAAACTTGGCACAAGGGAGTGCTACCGGGAAGTTCAGATAAACATCAAGTGTTTATGTGATATGGTCCAATTTGGCCATCTTGAGTCCATTTTGTATGATGTTTGAGCAATTTCTAAGATATACCATCGCAAATATAGCAGTTAACTTGGCACAAAGACAAGATACCATGACATATGACTATGACTATATGTACCCAAGCTTTGCATGTTAATCGCTTGCTACATTATTTTGGCTTCAATTACAAGTGAAAAAAGTACCTAATTACCGGGTGGACTGTGTCCTTTACAATTATCTGTCCTTGGGGGGGGGGGAGGGGCAAAAAAGCCAAAGGGTGCAAAAGGACCTTCTAAGTGTCTATGAAGGCCTTACAAAAATTGCGTGATCCTTCACATTGACCAAGAGCAACCTTGTTGGGTGGCTCTCTTACAAGGAGGCCACTATTTGGCCTTTTGAGCAAAGGGACCACACATATGCTTACTCCATCACCAACATTTACCCACAAACACAAAAAAATGAATTCACACCGGCCTCTGGATCATTTCAAATAAGATAGTGACTTTGCTATATTACATGAATATACATGATAAACAATGTTTTATTTCTGAACATGCGAAGAAAGAAATAGGAAGCTGAAAGGTGAATCTTAATTATTCAGATATAACCTGTTGATTAGTCGTATTCAATTTCGAATTCGATAGATGGTCACCCATTCATTCAGTATCTTTCAACATGTCAAACAATATAAGTAGTATCTTGCATCAAGCAAAATTCATGAAAAATGGTCGACTTTGTCCCTTTAAAAGTGAATGAGATATACAACTACTACATTACCTGTGCTACAACATTGACCAGTCAATTCAAGTTTGTTTTGTAAAATGACGAACAAAAAGCAAAGAAAGCTTAAAGAAATGATGGAGTTTAAACGTTTTGAAAAAGCATTATTTTAAAAGCAATATATCATGATATAAATTAATAATAAATTGCAGAATCATATGGCCGACATTCTCAAAACTTCTTCATTAACATTCTTTCCGCATTTATGCATACTTTTAGGGAATACTGATTTTTATCAGATGCACTAGCCTGGATCATCAGCTGTGTAACGTGGACGAGGACAAATAAAAATAGAGCATTTCCCCTGTTCTACCAGCGTTTCCTTCACTCAGGCTTTTTTTCCAGTAAAGACCGATCGGCCGCGATCAGTACCAGATTATCACAATAATTGCGAAAATGTGCTGTGATAACTTTAGACATGGGCGGCATGTCCTAAGAAGTTTTGAATCGCTAAAGCTTTAGCTATTCCTAGTAACCAGACAGGGTGCAAGCTCGAAAGACTAAATGCCGATAGTCAGCAAGCAGTGATTCGTTTTGACCGGTATCGTCGTGGCTCCGGTCGTAATTCTAAACGGAACTTCTACCTGATGATGAACCTGAAAGCTACACATCACGTAAGCTGTGAAAATTTCTTCATTAACATTCTTTACCGCATTTATGCATACTTTTAAAGAATAAGCTCACTGATTTTTATCAGATGCACTGGCCTGGATCGTCAGCCGTGTAACGTGGACGAGGACAAATAAAAATTAGGCATTTCCCCTGTTCTATCAATGTTTCCTGCATACAGGCTTTTTTCCTGCAAAGACCGATCGGCCGCGATCAGTACCGGATTCCCAAAATAATTACGAAAATGTGCTGTGATAACTTTAGACAATGGCGGCATGTCCTGAGAAATTTTGAATCACTGAAGCTTTAGCTATTCCTAGTAACCAACCAGACAGGGTGCAAGCTCGACAGACTAAATGCCAATAGTCGGTAAGCAGTGATTCGTTTTGACCGGTATCGTAGTGGCTCCGTCGTAATTCAAAACGGAAATCCTACCTGGTGGTGAACCTGAAAGCTACACATCAACGTAAGTTAAACTGAATAAATAAGTACCATATGATCTTCATAAAAGCAACAAAGAAGATATAAAACATCAAGTCGTTCGACGCCGCAAAGATAACTTCATCACATAAAACAATGCCAAAAATTTCGATCGGAATCAAACCTGCAGCGTAGGGCTCTGGAAGACGTCACCTACAGCTCTAACCTGAATTCTGCAACGCTGTGGATGCATAATGAAAAGTCGACAAGAAAACAGTTTCCATCAAGTGACGAAAGTTTGAAGATATCTACATGAAGGATATGTGTCACTGAAAACATTAAAGTTCGTTAGACATTGACGACTGTGGTCGAGATTAGCGAGTTGGCACTAGCCAGCCTGGTGAAAGAAGTGTTGTGGCCACAAGCATAAAATACGGTAGTCTGGGTGTCACAGAAATCGATCCGTTCCAACAATATCGTCACATAAATGAAATTCCGACAAAAAACGTCATCCTAGTACAAAAAAACTAAGCAGTCGGAAATTGTGAAAGTGATGCGAAGAAAGTGAAAATTCATTGTATTTAAATTTTAATTCCCCATTTACCTACACGAAAACCTCTAACTGTCAATCAAAAATGCTTCAATACTTCTACATCGTTTGATTACGACCAGGGAACATGACATAATTACTACAAAAAGTCAGACTTATATAGACGAAGGAAAACTGCGAAACAGATCATTGACCTCAGGCTAGTCGACTGTATTTATCACACTTCAAGTTTCTTACATAAATGTGACTCACGCAGTAGGACAGTGCAGCTGTACGTTGCATGTCACGCTCTGCTTACATGTTAATGAAACACAAATTCTATCCAACCTATGCTATCCAGCAATTCTGAATTTTAACACCTCTTCTACAGCTAACATAATTTGTCTCTTAAATGCGGGAGAGGGAGTCTGAGAGCACTTACATCAATATATAAATGGTTCTCGCTTTTAAGTTCATCAAAGGAAAAGAGCATGCAGGGCTAGATTGTCACTTATGCCAATGTGTGGCTGCAAAGTCGACTCATTCTGTAATGAAGAATGTTCATGAAAGAATATGGGACATGCATTCACTGAAAATAATCCGTTTTTACTTTAAAAATATTTTACAGAAAGGGGTGGGAAAATATTAAACTAGATGCAAAGGTAAAAGTTGTCATTCTATCATCACTCGTTGACTTTGTCACGGTAATATCGACCACAGGAAAAAGTTAAAAACAATAAAAGTAAATAAAAGATATCACTTACAGTATCCCCGAAGTACAGGTCTACCAAAACAAACATTTTATCCAGCTGAGAATTAGTTGAACACATACTTACCATTCCACATCAGTGTTTCTTGATATGATAATGGCAGGTTCGTAGGGTTCAACTGTATAATTATTAGAGTCTACAATTCCTACTTACAAATGCGAAAATGACCTGTGTCATCGATCTCTATTTATACGTATCCCCATTTGCATACCGAGCATAAACATGAGTGCGTTGCCCCAATGTTGTATATTTTTACAACATTTTGGTGTGCATGGGTAATTCTCAAATCTATCGCACACAAACTCGCGTTTTGTGAGATTAGCATTCTCATATACGGCCTATACTACTCTGTAAATTAGAAGAAATACTATCTAACAGCACTGAGATCGATAATTACGCAGTTCTTTATTTTTCACAGTATAAACCATTTTGTTTATTTCGTCCTTCAAGAAATTTAAACTGCTTGAGAAAAACACATCAGAATACTTCAAGAGTTGCAACAGTATATCTATCATTTATTTGAGCTTGAGCACTCTAGTACAGATTATTGCTTACAACCATTGCTGAAGAACAATTACTATAAATGTCACATACATTATATACGTATCGACCATTTCGAAACCAATATAACAAAATTTGCAAACATTTCATCTTTTCTTATTTTCAATTTTACGTCCCTAATGACAATTTCAGAACCCTATGCATCTGTCTTTCTAACATATCACCAATTATGTTTTCTGTTGTTCTCAAAATGTTTTTTGCAACAATACAATTCCAAAATAGATTATCTAAATGTGTCAATTCTTATTTCCTTTACTATGCTTACACAGGGGAGATTCAATTATCTTCCATTGAAACAACCTCAGAACTGTTGGTCCACGTCGTATGGTAAATTTTTAGTGAAAACTACGTAATTTTTTCTGGCGTGACTCTTTACGCTATACGCTATTTACACTGTCTATTTCACATTGCAATTGCATTTGTATTCTTCAAATAGTCTTCCATTAACATTTTTTGGAACAGCTGAACTGTGTAAAAAGTCGTTGAGAGTAATTTCTGTGTCTTTGACATATAATTCTTGGTAGAAATATTTAATCTCCTTTTGGATTTCACGTTGGCTGGTAATCAGTTTCCAATTGCGTTTTTGTAATTTTTTTAAAGGTCAGTCTTATTTTTCCCTTTTATTTTTTCAAAGCTCAAAAATTATCTTGTTTCTTTTTCCCCACAAACTCAATACATCTTATCCTTCAAATAAGTCATGTATAACTCATCATATTTCTGTTTCAACAAATCCAACACCACTCACACAAAGCTTTAGATTGTGCAGGAGATACAAGTTTTTCTGTCCTTATCTCAAATTTCGTTCTTTCTGTCTCACAATATTTGTCTTTCATATTATCCAATAAAAGAGCAAGCTTATTCAAATCCAAACTGTCATCTAATAAACTACTGTTAAATGTACAAAACCCCTTTCCCCTCATAGATCGAACTTTGACGAGTGTAAGACTGCCTCACTTGTACACTTTGGTGACGTGTGAAGATTGATTCGAAAGATCTCTTCTTACAAGTGGCAACATTCATGTATCTGCGTTGGCAACATTCAATTACCTGCGTTGACAATGGAAATGGCCAATCAGAAACATCATTGTGCGAGACAATGCATCCTTAGTCAACCTACCACACTTAAAACAAATCATCATACATATTCATTCTAAACATCTGCACGGTTGCATGCTGAGGCAATAAGTCAACACCTGTCGTGAGTCCCCTCGTGTTACACACAGAGCAGTATGTTCTAGAACCACTATGCTTTATTACACAGAAAGAGATGGCCATTCAAATTTCGCTCTCAACAGAAAGGAATGTCCCATTTTATCAATATTTCTTGATCAATTTTTCAAGAGCTGTCGTCAAATATTGTTGTGTTGATGGTAAATAAGGCCCCGAGTGTGTCGTAGTTCGTAGGGAATCGGGTTTTAAGTTAGAGAACCACCTCCTACTCGGTAGTTCTTGGTTTCGATCAAGAACCACCTAGATGTCGTTGGTTCTCTATTACGTATACGCTCGTTTCTGTACAAAGTCTACACGTAAACAAATATCGTCATGTATAAAAGTACCTGACGGAATGCAGCTATCGCTTTTCCGAAAATATTATAAAAATCGCGATGTTTGATATCGCATGTATTTCTAGCTGGAAACCTTTGCACGATGGTTTTACCTACATATTCATCGTTCCAAGGTACATGATAAAACCTTTGTGGCGCAGATACGGGTTTTTGCGAACCTTGGTCGTATGGTGTACGGGCCTTCGCACGCTCGGGCCCTTCCACCGTACAACCTCGGTCTACAAACACCATAGAGATTAAACTGATAAGTATAATTGATTCCACCACTGTCGGATATATTTTCTGAGTGATGTAATTGACACAATGACTATAGGGTACCTCTTCGGAGAAATGATACAGGTGTGCACGTAACAAACCCACAGCCTATTTTAGACCTCAAGTCTCGTAATCTCAGTACCCTATTTGAGACTTCTTTGAACTTTGATCCTGGTCAAAAGTCATAGAGTATGATTTTGTGTAATGGGGTAAAGCTAAGCACTTGAAAGGCCGAGCCACAAGCAAAGCCTACCTCAATCCGTACACTTTTATGGAAACGCTAACAATTACGGTGAATGAACATATATTTGACTTCAACTAAATTTTGGTGGTGGGGATCATACCCCATTTAAACCCTGTCATCAAGAACTTTATACACCCATTTTTGATGTCTGTTCCGAGATTCCATTCTTGGAAAAAAAGATTATCATGATAAGGCCAAAAACAAAATATGTGCTGTTCCGATTACATGGTTTTCAAAAAAAGGGTAGGTAGGTAGGGAATTTTTTTTTTCATTTTTTTTTATTTACATTTTGTACGCGTTCAAACAAACTACCAGTGAACAATTTCCTCATGAAACGCACTAAAATTGAATACCAATATATTAAAATAAAATATTCATCAGTAGAATTGAAGTGTGTGGTTTATTAGACTGCCACGGAAATTGATATGGATGAATAACAATTCTTTGACAGGAAAGTGAACTGTTTATCCAAAGGTAAATCCTCAGCTTTTTGCAGTCACTCGCAAGAAAAACGCACATATTTACGTTGAAGTTGTTTGAAGCCTTGCCAACCTGTGGATGGTGTTCCTCCAAAATTTCTTCGAATGTTCGGTTCTGTTTAACAGAAGACAAAATCGACCTTTCTTCGCCATGATCGCATTTGCGAAACAAAATTGAGTACACGTTATGTCCATCGCGAGTCACCATTTTGTTTGAGACGAAGCCTGCTATAAGTAGGGATACCAGGCCCTTTTTTGTTCATAATTACTTGAATTGAATGTTTTCTTGAAGATCTTGTCTCAGGATTCAAAAAACTGTTTGAATGATGGTTCTATCTTGTCTACTTCCAGGGTTATGATTTTTTTAGAATTAAAATATGCTCGATTGTTTTGGCAAATGGTCGAAAAATTTCAACATATGGCTAAGAGTCATTTTGTGGGAATCCCTATGAAAAAATATAGTTGTATAATAATAATATTGATTCTCTAACTAATCTGCTTTAAAATACTTTTGTGCAATATATTGTAAGAGTACGGTATAAGGAACTTTTGTTTTCATTACACAGAGACTTGAAAATGCCAAAATTTTTGTGAGACAGAGTTGAAAATTGGACCGCACCGTGTATACTACCAGTTAAAAAGCTATTTTCCGCCATTTTCAAACTACTGTAACTTTCAGAATTTTTAAGCTAGCTCTGTCAAATTTTGGACAGTTAAACTTGAGTAATAACAAAAAAGAATAAATATATTTTAGATCTGTAAAATAATGTCACATTTGAGAAATTCTGATATTCAAAAAACCAAAAATCATAGGAATATGAATAAAATAAGTCATTGTTCAACTGATCAACTCACAGTACAGAATAATCCCCCTGGAGCTGTCCTTTTTTACACAAGAATATTACTCCCCCTTAAAAAGCTGTCATCTTGTTGTACTCAATTTTCCTTTAGCATTGAAATCTAGAGTCGGGTTATGATTTTTCCCTTTCCTTTCCTTAGATTTTTCATTCTCTCTTCACTTGCCCGTCTTTCAATTTGTCTTGTTTATCAATTCCCGACTCCTGCACTACCCCTGTCTGTCATTTTCCCCAGTTTACTTTAATGCTGTTTAAAAATAAAGGTTGTTTACATACATTTATTATAATGATAACCATGGCATGCTGACTTTATTCCCATACATCATTGCATAAATGAGTATTCATTTCTGTTGTCAAATATCATTTTGCAAATTTTGTGTAATATCAACATATGAAAAATGAACACAGTTTAATGTTCGCAAAACTACCAGGGTTAACGTTTGAAAACAGCTGATTGTAGCGTTGGCAGTTAGGGGCTGTTCAACGAAGTACGTACGTACGGCAAAATTCACGGTAAATTCCGAACGCACAGATTTTGAAACTACTCAGAACTGACCTTAACACACAGTTTTTGGTGTACGGGTTTATATTTTAATGATAGAATGACTATAAAAAGTAAAATTGACCAAAATTTTGCTCGATTCACTATCACAAAACACTTCCGGGTTTTCACTTGGCCTGCATAATATGGCCGCGCTGTGCATGGCGCGGTTCGGAAATGACAACAAGAATGTAAATGAAAGATTACATCAAAAAACGGCCATGAAAATGCGTCAAACTTTCCACAAATTTAATAGTTGCTGTTTGGTATACTAACTCCGATCACTGAAAATTGTCTCTGCATTTTAGCGAAAACCTACCTACAAAACGCCGTTTAGGCACTGAACAACATACTGTAACGAGCCATTCCATTCTAACATAGGAAGTAGTGGCCATGAGAAATGTGCGTGCCGCAGTACGGCACGCTGTATGGCGAAAAATAATGCTTGATTTTGAGCGCTAAAATGACACGATATTTTTTTCTTTATTTTCAAAAACATCCCACGGTAGAACGAGCAGTTGAATTGGAATTTTTTTATCAAAAATTTTATTCAATTAGACCTAATACTTTTTGAGATACAGCAGTTTGAAAACCGGAAAGCGTTCAGCGTGCAACAACTGTCAGTGTCATGTCGCAAGTTTTCATGAGCGTCTGGCATCACTTCTATAAGAATGACGTATTAGTTCTCGCGTAATTCGCGCGATTTGTCATAGTTCTCGCGTGATTTCATGCGTTTCACGTTTTTTCATATCGTTATTTTTACTTCCTGGTTTACGAGGCTCTAAAAAGTCTAGGGTCGGGGGGTTAAAATTGGTGTAAGTCGGGTAATCGGAACAGCACATTTTTTTTGGCCTAAGGTGAACGATGAAACAGGAAAGAGTAAAAAGTATTACTGTGCCTTTTAACAATTCAATAAAGATACAGAAAGGCCTCATGAACAATAGCAAATGTTTTATGATTGAAAGGAAAACAGATTTGGCACCATCCATATTGATGAGAGGCAACTTTTAGGATGACAGATGATGACCTTCAACTTTATGCGAGTACAACAAAAACTTACTTTTCCAGGTGATTAAACCCGATCCCCAGTCAGAAAAGTAAAGGTTAATTCAGTTATATGGCTGGCAGACTTGAGAGATGAAAGAAATGTATCATGTTTCAGTTCCCGAAAAATACAAATAATGTTTTTGTGCTTCTAAAGAACATCATGAATAAACATGCATGTATATATGCGATATCCTTTACAACCGAAATCTATGGCCAACGAAGACAGGACATTCGGCAATAAAAAGATGTACAGCACGCTCTAAAAATCAATCACACGCGCGTGTAGTCTACATAATATCCGTAGCAATTAGCCTGTCACTATTATGAGAAGTGGTTTCTATGGGTTCATCATTATGTATCCAATATCAAGTCAACACACACTTGACATAAACTCTGCATGTGCAAAAGGACATAGTCTAATTCTCTATCTCCGTTTCTGGCTCTCTTCTGTCTATTTCTTCGTCTCTATGTCTCTCCTTTATATCTATCTATTCTGTCTCTGTCTCCGCCTGTCTCCCTGTGTTTGTCTGTCTCTTGGTCTACATTCCTGTCTCATCTGTCTGTCTGTCTGTCTGTCTGTCTGTCCCTCTTTCTTTCTTTCTCTCTCTCTCTCTCTCTCTCTCTCTCTCTCTCTCTCTCTCTCTCTCTCTCTCTCTCTCTCTCTCTCTCTCTCTCAGCTGGTAAGTATCACCATCTTTTTCAAAACGACATTTTGGACATTTTGGTTTTTCAGTAATGTAAGACGAATTATATTTCAAAAGTTCATCTCACTGCAGATAATTTTGCATTCACATATATTTACTTTTTTTATGAATGATTAGCATATCCAGTATGTTAACTATTTAAATATTATTTTAAGAAAGTAATAAAAGAGTATACAAATGATGTTTTTGTGCTTGGAAGATTCTGAATAAACATGCATGTATATATGCAATATATTCAATTCAATTCAATTCAATTCAATAGAACTTTATTTATCCCAAACATGGGCAATTAAAAAGCGTGGCTCAAATACAACATCAAAAAAATATATATAATACAAATTTACAAAATGGTAGGAGACGCAGGACTATACAAAAAAACAGTTTAGGAATCATTTAAAAGCATATACTTTACAATCGAAATCCATGGCCTCCGAAGACAGGGCATTCGGCAATAAAAACATGTACAGAACACTCTATAAAATAAATCAAACACGCTTATAGTCTACATATTATCCCTACCAATTTGCCTGGCCTTATTATAAGAAATCGATTCTGCGGGTTCATCAAATGCATATCAAACAACAAGTCAACAAATATTTGACTTCAACTCTTCATGTGCAAAAGACAAAGTCTAATTCTCAATCTCCGTTTCTGTCTCTCTCCTCTGTCTATTTCTACGTCTCTTTGTCACTCCTTTATATCTATTATTTACTGTCTCTGTCTGTCTGTCTGTCTGTCTGTCTGATCTCTCTTTCTTGCTCTCTCTCTATCTGTGTCTGTCTTTGTCTATCTCTCTTCTTTGTCTATGTCTCTGTCTGTCTGTCTCTCTGTCTGTCTGTCTGTCTGTTTGACTGACTGACTGTCTCTGCCTCTCTGTCTGTCTGTCTGTCTGTCTGTCTGTCTGTCTGTCTGTTCCTGTC
>LD357367.1:0-13452 GCA_001465055.1 Ptychodera flava
CTGAAATCAAAACAGCGTCTTCAAAAGTCTGTAACATCCAAATACACATGTGGGCACAACTGTCAGAGTTTGGAGTTGAAGTGCATTCCAAGGAAAAGTTAGTTGGTAGAAGTAAAATTACTACTGTAGATAGCAAACGTAAATTGCTGATAGACCTTGTGAAAGCCAACCCATTGATAAATGCATCAATCAAGTGTGCCATGTCCTCAAACGAGTCTTCTTCTTCTGATGACGATGATGATGATGAAGACCTTATTATAGATCTTCAGCCACTTTCAAAATTGCGGGCCCAGATGGATATGCACCACTAATTCAACTAAAAAACCAGCAGTGATGACAATGATCGTACATAACCTCTTATGTAATTACCTGACATGATAACAAGGACAAATCAACATCAATTGTATATCAGAAAAAATATGAGTGAATATGCAGGGTTGACACTGTCATTGACCTTTACATCCTGGTATTTTTTTGTGTGGCATGCCATCCAATTTTTTCCCCTGTAGCCATTGAGAACATTCAAATTTTCCTCTAGGATGAGTCGGAGTACCCATATAAATCAACGGAGCAATTGACATTTCATGATTTGAACTCGAAATGGCATCTCATAATGTTACAAAAATTAAACATGAATCTCCTTGAAATGGGACCAGTGTATGAACTGAACTGAACTGAGAACTACTATTTTTACTTGTATTAAACCCTTTCTAAATTGGTATTTGGCTGGCTTAAAGCTGTTTCATGATGTGCACAGTTCATATTTTATGCAGTTTGATGTATTTTGACTGGTGAAATTTGTCAGATCATATTTTCTGCATCTTCTCCATAGACTATGCATGCATGACCTTTGACCTCTAGAGCATGTTCAGCGACAAAATATGCCAATACTTACCTTTATTTTTGAAAGTGAATACTATTATTAACAATTATTATTTTATGTCATTAAACAAACATATATATACTCTTCCGGAATTTGTTGAAAAGAAATTTTAAAATTGATATAGTTTCATGTTTTAGACCCCCAAACTTTGGGAAATGACCTATGACCCCAAAACATAATTTGCATATTTTTGCCAAATTTGCATTGATTGACCACATTTTTCGGTTCCAATCATAATTAATATGTCAAATGCAAATAATGTGTGAGTTTCATTGTTCTAGCTGTAAAAATGAAAAATTAGATTTTTTTTCATGAATCACAATAATTATATTGAAAAAAAACAGCCAAAACTGGTAATTTTGACCCAAATATACCGGTATTTTTGTCGACATTGTGTTTCATTAACTTTGAAATTTTGTCAAAAAACAATTTTGTGATGGAACAAATAATTTTCATATATTGCAGTTGTTGCCTTGAGGAAATACAACATGTCAAAGATGGCCTTTTGGTAGTTTTGTCATTCCCAAATACAATTGCGACATTTTGAAAAATTGTCAACTTTACACCTCTGAAAAAAAAAATTCTGAATGTTATGAAGTTGCATTTTTTTCTGTTTTATCTTATGCAATACCATAGATACAAGAAATACTTAAAACATGACAAGATAATTGAAAATATTAAAAATATGTGGCAGTAAATATTGCAATTTATCATATTTTGCCTTTATTGCTTGGGCCTCCCTATCTGTGCACTGGCTGTAATCGATGGCAACTTTGGTCATCGGTTTCCACCATCGTTACTGACAAAGACCCTCCAGTATGTTTGTGGATTGTACCTTTCAAGCACCTGTTTACGTCCAATTTTTCTGTTAAGGCCATTTAAAGAAAATTAATTGTTTGCCGTCCTTTGATTTTTGGAAAACCTACAGCCAGCCAGGGAAAAGAACAAACACAGGAAAAAAACACAAGTGTGTATTAACATAAGCTCAATTTTTATTTGGTTTCCTTTGGAAAAAAAATATTTTTATTTGTAATAGGGTTAATATTATGTTTGTTTTCTTAATTTTCTCTGAAAACATACCGGCACGCAGACGGCAAATAACGAATTTTATTTTAAAGCGCCTAATCGGCAAAATACAATAGCTCTTCTCAAGAAGCCAACGAAAATTAGATTTATAGATGCAATAATGAAATTTAAATCTGTGGATTTGAATGTTGTACTACTATCGACGTATACTGATCGTATACCATACAACTCCCTGCTACAGGCCTTTATGTCGATCCACAAGTATTCCGTTTTCGCTGGGATTTCACTTGTTTCAGCTTTTTGAATGACATGATAATGACAGTTGATGTTTCCAGTTCAATATAGACGGTATGGATGTGCTTCCTTTTCATTGCCTTCGTAAATACATATTTGTTTATTTCCAAATCGAACCATGAATTTTCTGTTTATTTCTTGTGTGTTGAATGTGTGTGTACAGTGCGGTGTGGAGTGCATGAAAATGTATAATATACAGATTAAGGGTCGATCATGCCGGACAATGCTCACTATATCGTCAAAGTCAGTTTACTTTTCTTTTTTTTTCGTTTTCTACATCTACAAATTCACTGGCATTGCCAAAACTTTAAAATAATAGCAATAATGTACCCCTGTGCCCTTCTTAAAGTTTGCACGACATTATGTACGAGGCGCAGTCGAGTATGTCATGGAGTGCAAAGTTTGCTTGAGTTCATTATGGGCCGGGAGGGGTATAACTGACTTAATTTATGAAGTCAACGTACTAATCTATCTATCTATCTATCTATCTATCTATCTATCTATCTATCTATCTATCTATCTATCTTTCTAAAAAGTATCTATCTATCTATCTATCTATCTATCTATCTAAAAAGTATCTATCTATCTATCTATCCATCTATCTATCTATCTATCTATCTATCTGTCTGTCTGTCTGTCTGTCTGTCTGTCTGTCTATACATCTATCCTTTTATCTACCTATACAATGTATATATGTCTTCCTGTGTATATACCTACCTACAGCGCACCTACCGTGTAGAGCAAGAACTTTGATGTAGACAGCGCCCTCACTAACTATGGTATGTCTGCTAAACTTCCAACGGATCCGGAGATTCTACAATTCAATGTGCGCTAAAACAAATGCATGTCCATTATACTGATATATTGCATTTCCTCAAAAAAAAGATCATCTTCCTAATGCTGTGATTTTTTTTCTTTTGAAATTGATATATTAGTTTTACGCCATCGAGTAATGTCACGAGGTCATCGAATTCATACATGTTGCAGTGTTGTTACCTTTTGGTTAAGATCACAGAAAGCGACTCGGTGCTAGATATTCGGACTCTTAAACTTTTACAATACTGTTTTGTCTACCACTTGTAGAGGCTTATTTGTAAGGCCATTTAGTAAAACAAAATTCATAGGGTAACTTTTGTTAAAATCGAAAATTACTCTTCGCCCATTGTAGTAGAGTTATCACAATCATGGCGGTCCAATAAGTATTTCGCAATTTGCTTCTTACATGCCAAATTTTGGTAGATGACCCCAGACTTATATTCTTCATTTCGATAGGAATGGTCTAACATTTCCTTTTGGAAAGTTTGGGCACAAGTGTAAGTCTTTTAATTTCGAGGCGCGTCTAAGGAACAAGTTGCATTTAAGCATTTTTAATTCAACTTTCCCTTTCTCGATGTCATTTGGTAACTATTTGGATATAAAAAGTTCAGTACAGAGTTGCAATCTTTTTCAATAAATAATCGACCGAGGCACAGTGCACGGCAGTCGAAATTTTACTCAATCACACGACTTCCTGATTCGGTCATCATTGTGGGGTTTACCGCAAGACGGTACTAAAAATTTCAACTTAACAGTCTGCCGCTGTATTTTTATACTGGCCTACGATGGCGCTTATTACTCGATGTAGACATTATCGCCGCATTAAAATTCTTGACGTATTTCGAAAACCCCGGCAGTTGCTTTGCACTTATCAGAATGAGATTCCCATCAAATTTCACCCATGATCCGACATTCGCGTTCATACACTTTTCGCAAACTTCAGCGGACAATCTGGCGCTGTCTTGATGCTGGCCGCGGATTTGCCCCGAACAGACAATTTACGAAAATAGCACGGGTAATGTAATCATCCATTTTCAACTAAGACTTTCGGCAGACATTGTCAATCACCGTCCAGTGCAAACTCAGTGATTATGCCCAGAGTTTGGCAAACCTGTAACATCATTGAAGAAACAACGATGTTGATGTACCAATTATAGAGTAAATAATAAAAATGATAATTACAGGTAAAATGGATCGGTCCGTATAATCTCATGCTTTTCCCAACCTCGCCAGTGACACGCATGTCTGTTCCCTTAGTGATCGATGAGATAGCTGTCAAATTCTCACATGTATTAAATTTTCACTGTCAGTATTTTCAATACGAACATACACTCTTGTGAACCAATCAATACGCTAAAAGCTTATCTGTCGCTAGAAAGAAATACTTTTCCAATGCATTCAGATATTAAAACTCGTATAAACTGTAAAGCTACATCGGCGGTCCTTTTGTGTTAAGACAAGATAAGGCTGCGCGTCATCCACTTGCTAAATCAGGGGACATTTTCGACAGAGGCCGTGGGTCGCCAATTATCTGTAGACCATGTAGCTCACAGAAAAGCCTTGAGCATATTCCTATATACGTGCACACTTACAGCAATGGCTAAGATCCGACCGCCGCTGGCGGGGTTACGTATATGTTTGATATTAGGATGATGTCACTAATATATATTTTCCTGTCAGTGTCATTCCGTTTGATAGATCCGATTTTAGTCGTCGCATGCCAAGATAATGCCGCTTAATTACGTACGCCGCTCTCATCTGGGTTTACATCCGTCGGTGGAAGAGAACTATCTTAGAACGTACTCTAGGACGCCGAAATTTAAACCCGTATGGAGATGTTCCTTGCATATTTGCATAATTATTTGGATGGTCAACACGTGGAGGGTTAAAGTAATCGTTTAATATTATGGTTAAAATGTTTTATCATGTTGTATGTAGGATATTTAAATCAAGAATTATATGAGAGGATAATTGTTATTTGCTTTTAGCGTCACAACATTCTCTTTAAGCTCGTTCATCCAAGAATAGAAACTACACCTAATTCTCAGGAAGACATTATTCCAGGTAGTGACCTCATTATACGCCGTTTCCCTGAATTTCGTGTAATAATATTAATCCTTGCACATGCGAGGGTCATAGACTCTTCAAAAATTGGCACAGTGCTTCACCTTTCGCTCAGGAAGCACTGGGCTGCTCAGTTGTCTTAAAAACTGGCGTTTTGTGAGTACACACACCCAATCTGCAATTGTTATACCCTGACAGAGCGCCGCATGGCTTCCTGCCAAACGGCCGTAATTGGCAGGATTATTACGATACACTTCAAAACAGCGATTTCTCTCCATCACCACGTTCGTAATGGTTTTACCAAAGTGAACATGCCAACATTTGCCGCCTACAAACTCTCTGCCTCTGTTCGTGTTTATGTTCTATTTTAAGGTAGTACGCACCTCGAAAGTGAAAGACTTAAACTTTTGCTCAAACTTTACTCGATGAATCTTTCAATCTCTTTCAAAATGAACAATAAAAATCGGGGGTTTCCGTGCAAAGTTTTGAACAAGCGAAACGTATTACCCGATATTTGAAATTCAAAACGGCCGCCATTCCTGTGTCAACTCGCTCGGGGGGGAGGGGGGTTACAGTTTAAATTTTCTTAAAACTAAGACTGTGAAAGCTTTTCTTTCGCAAAGAGCTTTAAAATGATTCCCCAGAGGTGGTAGATCAGAAAAGAAATGTATAAATTTGAGAGTCAGGTTATCTGTCCCTAAGGCGCGTTCTACATTAAGGGCATAACATGAATAAAAATTAACAAGAATTGTTGTGCATAAGATTGCAGCTACACGATCTAGAGATAGGAAAAAAGACAAGGTTCAATTCCTTACCTTTGAACAACCTCCCTGAAGGTCTGTAGTCATCTATCTATTCTCTCTTACATTCTTCGAACTTCCCTGTAACGGTTAAAAGGTATGGCGCCGTACTGTAGTTCAACACTTATTTGTGATGGAAAAGCTGAACGATGCTTACTTTAATATAAAGCGGTTCATATAACGAATGAAATAGACGATAAAAATATGAGAATTACATTTGTTCGAACTTGTTCATCGAAGTCTAGTTTTGAATTAATGTGAAAACAAATTTTGAAACTTGTTCATCCAATTCCAGTTTTGAATAAATATTTGAAAACAAATTTTGAAACTTGTTCATCGAAGTCTAGTTTTGAATAAATATTTGAAAACAAATTTTGAAACTTGTTCATCCAAATCCAGTTTTGAGTAAATATTTGAAAACAAATTTTGAAACTTGTTCAGCCAATTCCAGTTTTGAATAAATATTTGAAAACAGATTATTTACATAAGTGTTTGATTACAATATTTTGTTACATGTTTTAAAATTTGACGCAAAATAATTAAAACGATGGTAAAATTATGCGATTCTAGGAATTTATTCGTAAACGTTTTTCAGGTTTTATAAATATAATATACCAATTTTAAGTTGATCCCACAAGAGAACATGGTATGTTTGAAGGTCAAAGAATAACATCGTACAAAAATTGCTGGTAGAGTGCATTGTCCGATGTACTGTGGTCTATAAATAATTTTACAAAGACGTGTGTTTCAATTAATAATTTGCGATATGGAGTTTACCTCTTTCGTATGACGTCAACTAATATCAAGGACATGGGCTTAATTAAGCAGGCATACCGAGTATCACCAGTGATCATAATTGAACTGGACTTTTACATATTTCAATGATATAACAACACCGCTCTCCAGCCTTATCAACACAAACTCAAACAACAAAATGTCTGACAGGATGTCGCCTCGTATTTGTGTGGGGGCGCTGAAATAAAAGAGACGGCGGACCCTACAACTCTTCGAGAAATTATTATGAATATCATGACTTGGGTTTTACTCAAATAGATTGTGACTAATTACTATTCGTTACGGTCCTCGTCGGTTTAGCTCATTTCCGCCAGTATTATCATTCATACCGCTAGAGGCGAAGAAAATTTAATTCACTGACATAAAATATTACGATGGTCATATTCGACCTACTTTAAAAGAAGTCAATACAGTTGTCATTAGCAAGCTTGCGCAAATATCCAAGTTTGAATTATCCTCATTTATGGGGTTTATAATTGTTTATTTTTTGTTCAAAAACGTTATAAATTGCTTTTAAAATAACAAGAAGCGAACCCTAAATGTGGGTTATTTTGTGGCATTTTAATAAAGAAATGTTACAAAAAGCACAGAAAATCAACCGCTCAGAGAGAAACTACAAGAGAATTTATTGAAAGTGTATGTGCGTGTGATGCCTTAAACCCATAGAAGTTTCAGCTTTTGCAAAAACATATCATTTATCAGCCGGATAGGTGTCAAAGTAATCGGTCAATATGATATTTATTTAGGAAAAAATAAAAAAATCTATAGACTGAGCAATTGCGTCACTCAAAGTAACTGCGAATAAGCTCCATGGTTGAACTGTTTTGTTGCGTCATGCAAAATTAGATAATGACAATGGAGGGGGGTTGATAATACGTCACAGATTCTAATGCCCCTGAGTAACCCGACAACATTTCAATATCTCAGAAACATTTCAGAAACCTGTCCAACTAACAGTAGTTGTAAATAAAACGGAATGTTATCAGCAAACCCGAAACTCTTAGGATAGCATTTCATGAAATATCATTCAGTGCAAAGTTGTCTTTGGACTCTGATTTGGTAGGGATTGGTGATGTCACGCTAACAAAATCGGAATTGATATGAATATGCTTAAAACGGTTCTATTACCCATCTACATGTAAACTATCTATTTTAACCTGATAGAGAACCTTCAAGATAAATGTGATGGTAGGAGTTTACAACCGCTGATTCAGGACCGTGACGTACACTATAAATAAACCCTGGACTCGGAAGTGTTTCATGGCGGGAAGGGCTGTTCATTCAAGCTACATTTTTGACGTATTTGGATGCAAGAGTAGACGTTCAAGGGTGAGATAAGATCACTTTCTTGTCACAGAATTCTTAAGAACGATGTTACAACCACTTATTTTATTTCAATCTAATTGGGTTCTGTTACTTACACCTCTTGTTTCGCTAGATTTTTCCGCACCTTTTCTTTTTGAATTGCTGCAGATCATAGCCATTACCTTTGTCTAGAACGGAACTCCCAAGCTTCGGTTCGTTCGTCTACGTTCCACCTTCGTAACACTGGTCAATCACTCTCAAAGGAACACGTGCTGCACAGCAAACTTGAATAACAATAGAGCAACCTGCACTCTTTTCGAACAACGTTGACGAAACTGGTCTGTTTCATTTTCGATAGCTTTGTAATAATAAAAACAGTCTTGTTGGCGAAGGTTTTATGAAATATCGATTGTCACAATGCCACAAATATTACCAACCATTGTCGTTTGGTAGAATTTACAACCTATTTGAATGCCAGGGATCAGTATTTAATATTTTGTGTTTCCATTGTAAAGTATTCAAAGCCTAAGGCCATTCACTTTGACTTCAATTTTGGTATTATTATATAATACCTACACTAATCTTGTTACTTTTCGCCTAGTGACCAATAAGTCAAGAATCAAGAAATCATAAACGAAACCATAAAATGATAATGACATTGACGTTGCAGTGTCAGAGGGTCTGATCACGCATGAAATTCACATGTACATAGAATGATATGATGAGTTTATATTTTAATTGTATGCAAATAACCACGATACATATTATATGTAAGAGGTGTCTTCACGAACACAAGCATTGAAGGGACAACACATGGCGATACATGTAACGTCCAATGTGTAAGAAATAAACGGTGTTGTCTTTGAAGACTTTGAGCCGCTACTCTGTTTTTGTATCCCAACGTCCTCTCCCCAGCTGTATCCCGGAAGGGAGATGGTTAGCAGTAATACCTTATCATTCCGCTCATGAAGGGAGCTCATTGTGATTACTGAATGGAATGTGGGTATTCTTTGAGACCTATTCAGAGCGAAGTACATAGAAGGAGCTTCATGAGGGAGGTCCCGGAGCCTTTCCATTTTGACATTTGGGAACATTCTGGCAAGTTACCGCTGGTCGGAAGGTTATATCTGATTAGCAGATTGTCCTGCACAGCAACTTAAGGAGTCAGGGCTATTTTCTACCTGATTGGCTGTTTGGAAATATGGGTTTCAGCAAACCAATCGGCTTTAAGCCTCAGAGACGATGCACATCAGTTCGACACTCCGAGATACCGTTCGCTTCAGTAGTCGCTATTTGGTGTGCGAGAACAATCTGGGAACTAACTTAGGCTTCAGGTAATAAACGCCTCGAAAGTGAAAAACTTCTCAGTGAATCTTTCAACTGTTCACTTTCAAGAACAAGAATAAAAGTGAGGGGTTACCGTGCAAATTCTGGTACTAGAGAAACTAATTACCCCAGATTTACCGATATAGAAATTCAAAATGGCCGCCATCCCTGTGTTAACACTATGGGGAAAATACAATTTTTGATTTTCAAAAAGCTAAGACTGTGAAAGCTTTCCATATTCAAAGGGCTTCAAAATGAGCCCCCCAAAAGTGGTAGATCAGAAAAGAATTGGACAAGTTTGAGAGTCCAAATATCTGTCCTCGAGGCGATGCATTCTATCTTAATAATTATCATGCAATGTGAACATTTATGAGTCTATAACCCATATAATTATATCGCTATGTGATAATTCGGTTACGGCAAATTCAAGGATAAAAGACAGATGTCACATTCGTTAGGGATTTTGAGTGTACACCCCCGGAAGGTTCATTATTGTTCTAACTGGTGCCAGGGAGTTGACAATAAGCAAAGCGCACACTACCTTCCCAGTTAGAAACACACTACGCCTAGGTGACTTTAGAAAGGCGCCATTGACGTTTGATATTCGTCGGAACCTTAACACACTCTGGCAATGAATTGCAAACATCTTCGAAAACGCTATTGGGATATTGTTATCGATTTCACGCCATCCGTGCGCCCAGAAAGAAAAGTCACAATATTGACCATACATGTCTAAAGGACGTTTAATTTACTAATCAGCAACGTGAATTGCAGACTACAAATGGTATTGAGTGTATTTGGATTGTCATGCGATGAAAGTTTACTGACGGTAACACCATCTTGTTACCATATTTATGGCATACTAAGAAAGAAATCTGTCGCATACACATCGGAAGTATCCGATACTTGCAGAATTCCATGGACGCAGGGCAAAGATCGATGGATGGTGATGGTAGTCATGGTGATCGTGCAAACTTAAACAACAAAACAAAACAGAAAGGGTTAGACATTGCGGTTAGGGTTTAGCATGTAGGGATTAGTGTATTTCCTTGCTCAATGCCTTAGTGTTATATACTTTCACCTGCTGTCTGATCGATTCCCGGATTTTTATCTGTTCCCAGTCGTGGACGTAATCAGGATTAATGGTAATGCATTGTCCATGGAAATTGTAAGGCAGATAGCGGAGCCCTGTGATAGCGCTATCATGGGAATACGCCAAATTGCCAGTATTCACTCTACCAACGATGGCTCAGTTCCCCTTACGGTCTTATGTAATATGCAATACCTTATGAGTTGTCGAGGTATTGCATCTTCTCTTGTCGTTGGTGACGCTCTACACCACAGCCTCAGTTCGTTGTGGGGGAGGGGGAGGTCAGCAAGTATGTAAGAAAAAACGTAATAAGAAGGTCGCTCATTTTGTTTATATTCTGTTAACTACGATGCACATTACTGGAGATGACGTCATCAAAGTGGTGTTCCGGTACTAAGTTTCCATATGTCTTTGCTTTTAATGCAATAACAGTCGGTATAGGATTTTTTACTTGACGGAAATGTATGTGGACAAAAAACGTTATATGCCGAGACAAATAGTCTCTTCTCAAGCGTATGGATGATTTGTTCAAATAAATGGATACTTGTATGATAAAATATTAAAATTGCTTTATTAACAACCTCGTAAAATACGCTTATTATCGAAGTCATCGGATGGATGAACCGCTGACACGTTTCGTTGACAGCACACCCCACTTGTCATGCGCACTCTTGCAACTCTTCATCGCGACCGCGCCGCACGCAGCCGGCTGGGAAAACGTGTTGAAGTTCATGGGTTTTACTGATACGTGTACATCGGTAAAAAAGTCAGAACGTTTTATTCCAACAACATGTCAGTGGTATACGTACATCGGAGTTCCCCCCGTTGATTTGTGAAAAGAGGGCGTTGCTGTGTTTTTTATCGGCTAAATAGGTGAGTTGCTGCTCGGTGTTTGTGTCCATAGAGTATTGTCACCTTGGTCAATTTGTAAAACAAACGAGCATGTCAGCGCACTTGACGAGCCAACTTCATTACGGCAAGAATAGTAGCGGTCGATGTGTTTCAGTGTTTTTGTTGCACGTTATCAAGACATCCACACGGTAATCCAACCACAATTATCGGCTAGAAGGAACAATTTCATTCAATTACTGTTGCGTAAGCCATAGTATGTTCCCCTCCTATGCGTCAATATTTCACCAACGGTGATGTGACGCATGAATGCCGACAGATGTAACAGGAATGTACTCCCGCATTTACGGTGTCTTGTATACCCTGTACCGTACGGTTGATCAAGCGCGCGAATGAACCTTTTCCATTCGTTTAGAGAGGGGATATAAGAAAATTGATTCAATAATAATGCAGTGATCATTTATCGTCATTTGACTCCTTCCGATACAGTGAATATTGTACTCGGTTTAATAAATAATATTATTTTCTTCCTATTTTAATATGCCACTTTCATTCCACTCGAAAAACTGTTTTTGTCAATGCTAGTTTGGTTATTCATCTGTAACAATGCCCTTTAAATGCAGTCTGACAATCCTATAACACCTCGTTTTAATTAGCAAATGAGGCCAAAGGTACCACGCTGTCGTTTCATGAGTCTTCAAAAATCATACCATCATGCCTGTGTATCGATAATTTTTTGTCGCGATTAAGTCTAAAACTACTGTATATTCTGCCAAAACTTTCCAGGAACCAATGATTCATTGACTGCAACCTTGAAAGAGATTATAGTGTGCGACTTCTGTTTTCAATGGAGAGCGGGAGTATGGATTGATTCAGGCAACGGGTGATGTAATTTCATGCAGTGCTGTGAGCTGGCGATCACTGCCAGGTTTCTTTACTATTTACACTATTACACGTCGCCGCTCGTGCCTCGGCTTCTGTAACATGGCCGTGGTCTGCGGTCGTAAACAACTAATTTTAGCAACTTATCGGCGGTATTTGCGATAAGCCGCGTACGAGCTGAATGTTTTGCGCGTATATTCTGGCTGAAACCATTCCCATTGCTGGCACGTCCGATGTCATGACAACGGTGCAACTGATTGAACTATATCGCATCGCAATTAATTCATAGTAACAATTTCTTGTCTTGCTTGGAGCGTTGCCGCTCTCGAGATTATCAAATGTTGTCATGGAAACACCCGCCCACCGTACTCAGGTGTAAAGTAATTCATCGCTCGGTTAATGCGCACGACATGCAGATGACATTACGCTGATAATTTAATGTAGCAAATAGTTAATAATATACGGAATACTCGAAACTCTAATCAAATTTTTAATTTCTAATCACGTTTTTATCTTCGTGACTGCTATATTTATCCTTCAACCAACTTGTGAGTACAGGTTCCCAGATAGTTATTCTGCTTGAGTTTGCTGAATTTCATCTCACATTATCTGTAGTGGCTCGTTTTATCAAATGGAGAGTTTCCATTCTACTATAGGATAGATTGAAAGCGCGCTGAATCGTTAAGCAGGATATTTCGGCTCTCCTTGAACGGATCCATGACGATGTTTTTTCGATTCAAATGCAAGCATAGACTCTTCTGTTTATGATTCTAGCGATACTGTCAACGTCACGGTTGCTTGTCGACCTGGAGTAAGGTAAAAATGACTGATGCATCATTTTCAAATTGATGACAGTTGAGTTTCCCGAGCTCCGAGTCAGACAAGCTTGCTCGTGGTCCCCTGTAACTTCAACAGCATGCATAATATTGTGTGTTTTTAGCACCACAAAGATTCTCCAAGAAGTAATGGAAGATATTCGGCGACGATCCTTTTTAGCTAGAGGGATGAACTGTAGATTTCATAGGCGTTGTCCATAAACCTCGCTTGACTTAAATCACATACAGCTAGAATTGCGAACGTTGTTTACATCTCTCTCTCGCTGTCTCTCTCTATCTGTCTGTCTGTCTGTCTGTCTGTCTGTCTGTCTGTCTGTCTCTCTCTCTCTCTCTCTCTCTCTCTCTTCTGTCTCTCTCTCTCTCTCTCTCTCTCTCTCTCTCTCTCTCTCCTCTCTCTTCACCCTCCTATTCTTACCTCTCACTCTTTATCCCTCTCTCTTTCTCTATCACACGATCACTCACTCTCTCTTTATCATTATATCCATT
>LD357367.1:13463-23919 GCA_001465055.1 Ptychodera flava
TTTATTAATTTATTTTGTTTCAAGTAATAAACACAAGGGCCGTGAGAATATGATGAATACATTAATTTACAATAAAAAGGTTCAAAGTTCAATAACTCCATTTTACCTCTACATCAAATTCGTAGTGAGTTTAATATGAAAATTGGTTCAAAGTGTTGGTATGTACACTGTGCATGACCGATAATAGTTGAATGTCATACCGTGTAACATACTCAAAAAGACTTGTTTCATATACCTTGTTCCATATACCTTCGTGCCATGATAGTCTCCGAGTGCTCGTACACGTCTTGGTCTTAAACTTAACCCACCCAGGGTACCAATTTTTTGCAAGCAAGCATTTGTGTTACGTATGCTTTCAACGATATCGTGTTTTAAAATAAGACGCTTTTTAAATTCACTCCAGTTGTGACCAACGCTATGGTTGCTTGGTCAGAGAAATGCAACAACGAAAATTGGGTTGTCGTGACGAACGCAAAAAATTATTCGGATAGGAATAGCGGCGGCTATGTGTGTAACGGGGAAAGTATATAATCAATATGCTTTGATGGACGAGTGTCGTGAGAATCAGGAAGCCATTACCTGACCAAAATTGGCGTGAGTAGCGGGGACACCGTTGGATGGCACTTGTAGCCAACGATTGAAGTAATTCCGCCACAACCTTTCAACGAAAACGCTGACCTTGTTCCGGACTAATGACAGAACTAAATTTGTCCCTTAATGTAAGAATCAAATCGAAGAGTTAATCGCTAAACAGGCACGGACTGGGGCGTCAAAGGTCAATACTGCAGCTTAAAAGCAATTCGAGGGCCTTGTCAAAGTCTACGAGATTATTAACCGTTTGATTAAGGGATATTTTTATCTCGGTGGCTAAATGCTAACCGTATTTGAAGTTTAACATGCCATTGCAGTCACCACCGCGTTCAGTGGTCGGGCGAGTAAAAATGTATACATGTGTAATTTGCGAAGAAATAGGATGACTTACAAGAGTAGACAATGATGTATATGTGATTCTAGTGCGCGTACCTGACAACGGGAATTGCATGCGCAGACTAGTTACATAACACGCACTAGACTGGTATGAGACAACAACAAATGTTTTCTCTTTAATTTTTTATATACCAAGTTGATGAAATATTCCTGTACTGTGGCGAATGCAAACAACAAAAGCTGCGTTGAAATTGCATTTGTCGCTTTCAATTTTGCTCGGACTTTCGGAGTTGGAATTCCATAGTCCGGCGGGAATGATTACTGGCAGTTTTTTGCGGAAGGATATCTTTTTAGTTACTTCCGCCCCCTGTGACGGAGGTATAGCGCAGTTCGCGTTTTCCTATAGATACCATGGGAATTTTGCACCGTTCTTTGAGAATTGTAATTAAACGCTGTCTTCTTTTGCTATTCTGCTTAAACTGACATATTTTCAGACTTTGTGAACGAAAATTGCAACTATCAAGCACGCCCTTATGAGGCGCCATATTCAAACTCGCCGATGTCACCGCTGCAGATACTATGTTCTGATTTGGAAAGAACAAACGCGGTGTTCGAATAGCGCTGATCGTCGACGTGGTTTTTTGGATGTATATCTCTATCAGTTGTACAGTACGTCGCGTAGTTCTCGGTTTGGAGGAAAAGCAGAAAAAAATCCGATGATGTCATCATTTCTTTGCAGGGAAGGTCGGTTACTGATAGTCAACAAATAGCATTGATTTCACGACGTAATAATTTCTGTGTTTGATCATGAGAAATTGCTGCACTGTCAAATAGTTAGCGGACTGGCACGCATGATGTGGCTAACCCCTGCGTGCCCTACTCATCGATTTGTCGTCTATCAACTCAAATATTGAACGGAAACTTCAGAGAGCGTATAAATGAGTTAGTCGTTTTGAGAGCTCTTATTCTGAATTAATAAGAGGGACATTTTGACCTAATCGATAACTGCCACGGGAAAACACCGAAGCCAAACGTTTCAAAAACTCTCGGTAAATTAATTGTAAATAGTCGCTTCTTTGGGAGAGTACGGGACTAGGTGATCACTGTCAAAATTTCCTCGGCCGATCAAGAAATAATGAGTTTATATTTCCTCTTGCGCATGTGCACTGCCAACGGCGCTTTAACAAATGCACAAGGCCACTTGGGCCATCTTTGGTTTTTCCATAAGATAATTGCCCGGGTGATACAAAAGGGACACGTATCTGAATCCTGATCCTGGCAAACATTTGACAGGCACAATTTTCTTTACAAACACGTAACGGAAATATTTGTCTGTTCTCGATGACATTCCTGTCATCTCTTGACAAAAAGTTAATTGTTTCTTTCAAGTAGACCATTCGTCTTTCGGGCTACTAAGCGAGTCAGCGATATAGTATTAGATCTCACTCAATACATATCATTAAAATTTGTAAAACACTCGCAAGCCCTGCAAGTTTTCGTAACCGTCTAATTTTTCCTCAGGAAATCACGGCGAATCACTTGTATATATTCATATTCCCCAATCTATAAAAGCTGCTCGTGTCTACAAAGGAAGATTGCGCTGGCACAACTTCAACCATGTATTTTGTTAACTCTTATAACACATTTATGATTTTCCGCTTTTGGGGTCGTCCGTATTTGCGTTATTTATGAGATGAAAGAAAAAAAACATTAAAGTTAATTTTACTATCATATATTTTATCTTAGCAGCGATCATTTCTGTTTGAAATTGATCAATGGCTCTAGGCTCACTCACAGTCCGGAAATTAAAAAAAATTGTTTTACAAGTCAGATAATAATATGCATGGTAATAATTCTCTTAATTATATTTTTCACATAACGATAATTAAAATCGCTATTAGATAAAGGTTAATACTTAACAGACTCCGCGAAATTGAATTTTCCGCCCTAAATTAGGTGTGTCTTGAGTATTTGCGACAATTTAATTGTATTGTTTCTTTTTGTTAATTTATTTCAATATTTCGGCCGAATATTTAGCCGGAAAGCACTTATCAGAATAAATTAATGAGAAAATTATGTATTACTATGTAATTTTTTCTCTACGCTTTGTGACAATTAATGCATTTGTGAAATTAATTTAGTAAGCAAATATTTGAAATTTCGAGCCACACTCTCTTTAATAACTTTAGAATGTAATGATTGCGTTCAGAGTCGAATATAGTTAAGGGCGTTTTTTTCAGCTATAATTGGTTTATTTTTCACATGATCCATTTGAGTTCATGACGAGATAATTCGTTCTAGGAACACCTCTAGATGATACGAGCCTTAAGGTACAACCCGCCTCGGGGACAGATTTTTGACTGTCAAATTACTACAATTCTTTTTTGATCTACAACTTGTTTGGGCTCATTTTAAAAGCTATCGGAGAAAAAGAACTTTCACTGTCTTAGTTTTTTTTAAAATCCAAGAATCCCACTTAGAGTAAACACAGGGATGGCGGCTATTTTGAATTTCAAATATCGCATCTCAAAATGTGTGGTATTAGTTTCGCTAGTTCCAAATTTTGCACGGTGACCGCCGATTTCCATTGTTGATTTGGTAAGAGAATGGTTGAAAGTTTCATTGAGGAAGTATGAGCAAATGTCTTTCACTTTCGAGGCGTACGTGTACTGCCTTAAGATAGTGCGTGCCTCCAAATTGAAAGAAGTAAAATTTTACCCAAATTTTCCACAGTGAAGATTTTAAACTATTCCCCTTCAATATGCGGACTAAAAATTCGATTTTCCGACAACTAAGCCGGTGAACATTTTATTTATCCATAAGCTTCATAATGAACCCTCGTGAGTGACAGACCCAAATGTTTTGAAAGACAAGAACTTTGGCTCAAAATTTTCTCAAGATAACTTTCAACCATATTATTTCAACATCGAGAATACAAACCTGGGGTCACCTTGCAAATTTTGGTACTACAGAAACTAGAGTTCTGTTTTCTATACCTTAAATCAGGGTGACAATCACATCATTATTATGCTCATTTGCATGTCAAATAAATCTTCAAAATATATGTAACTGAAGACAATGAAGACTCGTGAACTAACGAACATTGTTTGGACACGTCATCTTAATATAAAAATAACGGGCGACGAGCTGACCATTAACGTTTATTTATTGGCAATGGCGAGAGGGAAGCCAAAAATTAACGGGCGAGGCTTGCTGAGCCCGTTCATTTGGCTTTCCTCGAGCCCGCGCCCATAAATAAACGTTAATGGTCAGGGCGGAGTCTGTTATTTCCATTATATTATCAACGAACCAAAGAAAACCGTCAAAATTTGCGAAAATTTCTCAAGCGAACGACACCTGGGTCCAAGAACTGAGCAATACGCGACGCACTGTCACGCGCTATAGAAAATTGGCAAATCCGGAGATGTTTTCGGAAAAAGTATCTCAACTTGGCCCACAAGTGCTCCACTTTATTTTATGATTGATTATGATTTACGTTTCAGCTGTAAAATTACGATACTTTGAGTTGTAAATCTTATTATTCATATTCACGGGCATGTAAACTAACCATTGCTGTGTATTTGTGGTCAATCACGTGGTTCAGCTCGACCAATCAGGGCATGGTAATATAATACGCGACGCACTGTGACGCGCGCTGTAAAAAATTGGCAAATCCGGAGATGTTTTCAGAAAAAGTATCTCAACTTGGCCAACAAGTGCTCCGTTTTATTTTATGATTGATTATGATTTACGTTTCAGCTTTGAAATATATCACAGTCGTACCGGTTGACAACAACAAAATCCTTCAAGTTACAAGACTGGCTTGGCCAGTACATTGAGTTGCCGTTGTTTATCATGCACGTGACTTTAATTGTCACAGCTGCAGGTTACCGTGGATATGGACAGCACTACAACTGGTTGGTCATGATCGATGAAGCCGAGTCTACTCGACCTTGCCGATACAGTGTCTGGTAACCACACATTTTGTATGTAAAACATACGATGTGTTTATCTAAATAAACAACAAAGTGTCGTGAAAATGATGCCTTCCCATTAGTCAACTTAGTAACAGCTGGTGGACCCGGCCGTAGACTCATTATTTGAAATTCTGTTGTCTCATAACACGGGATGCCCATCATTAATCTCAAATGTACCCACTCAAATCGCAATTGTCACTGGCAAACGCCTTTATAATAATGCAGACAACCTTCATCAAGCGTTTCTGTTGAAATAACAGAGGATTCTTAATAATACTGATTCGTTTTAGATTGAGAAAACATATTGAGCCAGACGTTACACAATCAAACATTGGACAGACCATAAGGAAAAGTTGTCATGTCCGTCCCTGAGTGGGGGTGGGGTTAGATGTGTCTTAGTCTCGGCACAGGTTTCTTGTTGCTATCGTTTATTTTGATACATTGGAGTACACGTATTGCTAATAAAGATTTATAATTTTAACTTAAAGTATCTTGGTCTTATGAACTTGTTTTCCGCAGACTTCTTGTTGAAGTTGTTCTCTTCACTGTATCATAGACCCTAGTTTTCTCTACAGGCTATGACTGCATGCACAGTGTCATGTATTTCTCCTGTGATAATCTTACGCTGTTTTATTATAAGTATGATTACCTAAAGCGCCAAAGCAAGCAAGGCTGAGTTAGCAACTTACCCTTGTATCAGATAATAGACGCAACATAGTGATTAAACTTCGCTTAAAACCAGTGCTAACACAAGACCAAGACACAAAAAGATTGTTAGTAAAAATCTTTATTGGCAATACATATCATACTCCAACGTATAGAAATAAATGATAGCAACAAGAAAGCTGTGCTGAGACAAAGACAAACCTACACCAAATCCCACCCTCGGGGACGGACATGATAACTGTTCCCTATGCATGGACAGACGAGGGTTAGGGTAGATAACGAAGCTTTTTGATACATAAAATAGATTGTCGTCACTACTTACAAAACAGAACAGAACCTGAAAGTCAACTTTAAGTCTTTCTTTTTGTTATTATTTACCATTCATTTTAGTATCGCAGTCTCGGCGACATCTGACTTGAAATCGATTGCGCAAAAGCCATTTCGTTTGCCCCAGCCATTGCTCGATAGCAGTCATGCAAGATCGATGTAATGCAACATTTATTAGGGTATATTTGTCTGATAATCACAGAGAGTGTGAAAATCGAGCGTTTTCAGACATCCCGAGGACTTGATATGTATTTGTGTTTATCCCACTCTGTGATAATGCATCGATCTCTGTACTACCATGAAAAGACGTGCACACAAACGTCATACGTCTTTTCTCGAGCAAATGAAATGATAAGTGACAAAAAGATAGGAGCGGAAGAAACCTAACATTACGCAACGTGTACAAATTTCACTGTTCACTCAAGAGAACGGTCATCAGATGGTAGTAAGTACAACATAGAGATCGATTCCTTTGAATCCTGCATCATGCCGGTTTATCTGACTTGCTAGGGTTCCTGAACTTATAGAGCACTTCGGCTGCGCGGGGAATATGAACGCTACGAGATTCTTATTATAGTAGATGAAAAGTTAAGTTGCACACATGGCCACTGGGTATACACCCCTGTCAAGCATCGCTGAAAATGCTTACACTTTGGATGTTACAACATACCCGAAAGGCCTAAAATAGGCTCATTAATCGAGCAGAGACACAGAAGGTTTTATACTTCCGAAAGCTGCCTGAAAATAGAGAAAGCCAAGTTTCCATTTCAAAGCTGGATAGCGACATAGTGTTTTTCATGCCTTTTTTATAAAAGTCTTTTTGTAAATAGTAGATTGCCGTCATGACATTTTTGAATAGCCGATAAAATGCTCTGATGGCGGGTTAATTCCGCGTTTGACAACGTCTGATCTCTTTCTGGATGTCAATGACACTTGAAGGTAGAGCTGCGGCATTCTATGACGAGCTGTGACATCTACTTAAGTTTGGAATGAGAAAAAATTCTTTCCCTTTGTTTTCTGGTTGTACGATGCGGTGTCCCTCTGATCACACTGTCAATAGAACTGACGCATTAAGATACATAGAAATAAAAAGAAGATGGTTTCACTGTCGTCGAAGTATTCATATCCCGCTTCTGAACGTGAATTCCTTTTTACTGCGGCACGTATTCTCTTTCAGGAATGTAGTGCATTAGTATTTTGTATGCATGCCTCTGTGATAATCTGATAAATCTCGCTGAAACAAGTCGTCAGAACATTGCCAGAATTGAACGACGTGGGTTCATCCGTTTAAAGCATGCTGTCACTGAAAATTGACATGTGTTAGAATTTCATTAATGAATGCTGCAAATATCCAAGGACGTGTACAGGCTTCATTTCTAATTAGAATAGTTTAGAGCACCTTGATAGTCCGTCGCAGAATCCACCAATTTGGTGATGCAATTGTACATGTGCACACACAAATACGTAAAGACATAGACACATAGATAGATAGATAGATAGATAGATAGATAGATAGATAGATAGATAGATAGATAGATAGATACATACATACATACATACATACATACATACATACATACATACATACATACATACATACATACATACATACATACATACATACATACATACATACACAGTTTTTGAAACACTTCAAAAGTCACGTTGAAGGGCTTACGATTGTGCCATTTAGTACAGATTGTATTTGTGCACTTTCCAATTCATTAATGCTCTCTTTAACAACCTGATGTATCATGACAAGAATTTAGAGTTCAATTCAACACAATTTCACACTGCATGAAAGCGTCAAAAATTATCCCTTTGCTGAATGCAAACAGATGATTTTGTGTGTGACCTTTATACAAAATTGGTTTTTCCTTCTCTGACTTGCTTCCCTGTGACAAATAAACATCGCCGCAATATTAGAAAAAGCTGCAATTCTTATATCCACATGAAAGGCATCGCCAATTAACTTTCATTACAAAAAAACATTTGTAGTAGTGAAAAAGGTGAACGTTTTGTTCGAGACTTGACTTTTATGGTACATGTACATACAATACAATGTTTGGCACCATTTTACAAGTGCCATAGCCAACTGATGACGTCAAAGATGTGTGTACTTATGGAAATGAGGTCAAAGGTTTCACTTAATTAGTAGGAATGTTTAATCTTGTCGTACTGCAAATAGAGTTTGGGTTGTGAAGAGTCAGCTGATATTTCAGCATGTTTCCGAGAAGTCAAACAAAAAATACTTTTCATATCAAACAAATTAATTAAGGTACAAAACCCCAGAGCGGTTTTGCCTTTCAAACTTTAACAATCCCTACTTAAATGTACATGCACTTTGGTTTTGTTACAAAATCTTTCTGTTTCACCAAAACAAAGTTATTTATCTATTTATTTTTTATCATTTAATTATTTATTTAAGATTGATCCAATATAAACTGTAAAAAGGGCCTACATATGGTTGGGTAACTAAAATAGGCGCAAAATACCTATACAAAGCAAGTCTGACTCAATTATGAAACCTTAAAGCTATATATTGTCCCCATTAATTATAGAAAAGATTTGCTTATTGTTTTCGAAATACTGATTACGTGTTGGAAAAAGTGTTGAAGATGAAGTCAAGAAATTGCAAACTGGAGTGTTGAAAAATTAAATAATACGGCCGAATAGGACACCTAAAGTAGAGGTGCCACGCAGTGACATCATCCTATATCTTATCAGCTACACATTCTAGATCTATAGAGTAAATTCTTATTCAATTTGAAAAGGTATACCTGTAACCCATGGGGAAGCTTAACAAGTGAGAGTATCGACTTTATACCCAATGGGACACACTTGTTTAGGATGTGTCACTTCTAATCTGTATTTGTGAGAAGTATTGTATCGATTTATAGGTCTGAGCTCCCTCCGACACTATAATTCACGCACAGTAAGTTCTAAGCTAGGCAAAACACACGGCCAGTAAAAGTAAACCTACCCTGCAATTACACGCATCCGTCAAGAATAGCGTTGTTTCAGGTCTCTATTAAGCAATTTAATAGTCATCGAAATTGACGTCAAAACAAATTTCGCCGTATGTATGTTTCTGTCTTTTCCGGGATAAGTTGTGCCAAGGGCCATTTGTGATCACGCAATTAGCATCTTATTAAGGCGCAGATGTTTCGCGTCAAAACAGTGACGAAATCTGAGCTCAAGAGCCATTAACGGTGCAGTTTTCATGGATTATTCAAGCTAGGATCATCAGAGAGCAAAAGAAATCGATGGCAAGACAATGGACCGGTTTTTGACCAGTCTGCTGCAAAAAAGTCAAGAATTGCCACGATAGGTTAATGACAGGTTAATGACAGCTTAAAGCCCGCTGCGGACTTAATCCAAAAATCTCTGAACATATTTATATAACGATTGCAATTTCAAAGGAAAACAAAAGACAGAAACACCTCATAGTCTTCTCAACACCATAGTTAACCCCGATCTCGGGTCTTTTCGCGCCGGGGTTTAACATTTTGGTTAATTAGTCTTAGAAAAAGCCACACTCAACACAGTATTTCTGAATTTGTTTTTGCTATTTCAAACAAAGCCTACATATAGCATTATTATTAGTAATATTTTAAGGATAACAATAGATGTTTGCAAACGAAGAAAAAAGTAAAATTACAAACATAAACGCAGAAAGATCTACAGACAAGCAAAAGCACACAGGAATGAAAATGTGTGTGAGAGAGAGATATAGGGAGAGAGAAAGAGAGAGAGAGAGAGAGAGAGAGAGAGAGAGAGAGAGAGAGAGAGAGAGGCAGACAGACAGACAGACAGACACCGTCATATAGACAGAGACGGAGACAGCGACAGAGAGACAGACAGAGACAGACAGACAAAGACAACGACATGTTCGTACAGCACACGGTCCCTCCACGTGTACAGCAGTAGACATGAAAGCACATCGGTAACATAGCATTTTGTTCACTAGTTTGTTGTTTAACACGTCCAATTCATCTTTTAAAGTGTACTTTACGTGTGTGAAGCAGATATTCAGAAATCGAAACGTTGATAACGTTAAACTCTAAGTCAGATAATATCAGTTGTCACTCATTTATCCACGATGATAACGAGTGGATTCATTTCGAAACAAAACTTATTGTGATAAGTATCTTGACTATGACAACGACGACGACGACGACGACGACGATGATATCATCATCACCATCATCATCATAATCATTATCGTCATCATCACCACCACCACCATCATCATCATCATCATCATCATCATCATCATCATCATCATCATTATCGTCATCATTATCATCACTATCATCACCATCACCATTATCATCATCGTCATAATCATTATCATCATTGTCATCCATCACTATCATCACCATCATCATTATCATCATCGTCATAATCAATATCATCATCGTCATCATCATCATCATAATCATGATCATCATCATCAACCTCATTATCATCATCGTCATCATCACCATCAACCTCATCATCATCATCGTCACCATTATCATCATCATCATCATCATCATCATCATCATCATCATCAC